>JASAMZ010001774.1:0-11035 GCA_030248115.1 Linhomoeus sp. GSCO2_2 | reverse complement strand
GTGTGAGCAGAGCACGCTGAATTTGTTCGTGTAGCTTAGAGGCTGAGAAGTCATCTGAGATACACAGCCTGTTCAACTTCAGCCCGAACAAATTCACCTGTCCTTACCCCCCCCCCCCCCCCCCCCCCTAGGGGGGAACTTTCCTAGAATCAAATTTGAATTTGCGCTCGTTTCGGTAACTCGTATCGAAGCAGTAGAAGTCACAATGCAACGACTACTGTAGGCTTTCTGTTCAAAGGTGTAGTATACAAGGTTTAGACAAGATTAGTAGACGGGGGCAGAGCCCCTCGGGGCACTCCTCCCCTCTTTCAGAAGAATTTTGGGAGTTGAATCATGCTGCCCATTGATCAACGAGACATGTCAGTTGGGCCTAGTGGTCATTCTGATCCAAAAATTAATAGCAAATTCGGAATTGTCACCCTCCAATACCCCACATTTGACATACAACACACTAGCTTCAGCTGAACTGACACAATCAGGTTTTCTACTTGAGGGCACGTATGATGGCAAGCAAATTCCTCGTCAAGCTTTCAATCGACACACTACCCTTCTTCAAACTCAAAATTTTCAGTTTTGTGCTACTGTGTTGTTCGCTTGTAATGGGCTACTCGTTGGCTGGCATTGCGACGCGACCCCACACCACACAAACAGCGCGACGACAGCAGCAATAGAAAGCGAACAACGCACCGAAGAACAACCAGTGACTCGGCAGAACATTTCGAGACTTGTGCTCACTTCGCACGAACCTTCATAAATCATTATTTGGTATAGAAACATGCAAATGTTTTCATGAACGACTTCAAACAGTTCAGAAACGAAAAACCAATGTCAGATTCGTGATCAGCGTCCCCGAAAAGCCGGAATCGAGTACTCACACGGTGGGTGCCCTGGACAAATCGAGCAACCAAAATTTTGAATTCAAATTTCCCGCCAAAATACGCGTCGGACGAAAAAAGTGCTTATAACAAAAACAACGTATCTTTTGATGCTCTATCACGTGAAAGTCCAATTGACACCAAAATGTCTCGACTGACCCCACTTTACACCGAAATACCGAAAATTTGTAGGAAAAAGATAACATATGTATAGCGAACGCGGCGATATCACTGAGCTTCAGATCAGCTGTACAGACAACCGTATCGTGGGGATAGCTGCACTTGGCATTAAGGTACACATTCTCAAGACACTTTCTCCAGATGCGGCTACCGATGTGTACAAAGTTCACTATACTGCTCACCAAAATTTGACAGACACAAAGTATAGGTTGAACTTTTTTACACACACCACACAGCTTGTTTCGTGCGAAGGAGGACTACAAGAAGGGAGTCCGCACTTTTGTTCATGGGAATTCTGGAATCTGTAGCCCACTGAGTTCTCACCACACCGTCTTGGCGTTTATGAATGACTATGTACATTCGGAGCCATGCGGAGTAATACCAACCCGATCGAGACGAGCGCCATCTGCCATCTTGCACAACCCTATCGGACCTCCATTCGGCATATCTGGAAACATTCACTCACGGGCACAGAGGCTCCAACGTGCTCTGAAAAGCACTTCGCTACTTTGTTTCGGCAATACTTCCCGGATGTGAAGATCCCAAAGGAGAACAGGTGAGAGATGAAGCTGCGCCGCTTAACACTGCCGCCACCGCCGCCGCCGAATACGACGACGACGACGGCAGCGGCGACGACGACGGCGGCAACGACGACGGCGGCGGCGACGACGACGACGGCGGCGGCGATGACGACGGCGACGACGACGGCGGCGGCGATGACGACGACGGCGGCGACGACGACGACGACGGCGACGCGGCGGGGGCGACGACGACGACTACCACTACAGATTCACCCGATGCGACACATGTGCAAATGCGAAGGAGGAATTGAAATCCATCAGAGTTGGCGAAGAACATCGGCGAGATGCCATCGCAAAAGGGAAAACTGAACACGAGAAAATCTTTGTGAATCAAAGTGTGGCTTTTATGGAGAAAATTGCAGAAGCGAAGCAGAAACCAAATTCTTTTCTCTGTCTAACAACTGAAGGTGAGATTGGTGTACCGTAAGAACCTAACATTGGTCTGCGTCTGAGATTTATCTTCCGGGTCTGCGTCAGAGATTTATCCTCCGTTGCCATACGATATGTAGGTAGGCTATCGTATGGCAACGGAGGATAAATCTCAGACGCAGACCGGAGGATAAATCTCAGATGCAGACCAATGTTTAGGGACGGCATCGATTTATTCGATCGAACTGGCGGCACGAGTTCAACGATTTCTGTTCCTCCGTACTTTACTGTGCTACATACAGTACATCTCAGAAATAATACAACTACTTGGATCTAAGTAGATCTAAGTGGATCAAAGGTACTGGCCAAGGCCGACTGTGATTGGCTGACGAGCGAAGTGGGCGTGGCTCGGCCACGCGCTGTCGTCTAAGTAGATCCAAGCGGATCTAATCGGATCTAATAGGACCAGCGATGACGTGGCGGGGGGGGGGAGGCGTAGGCGAGCTGCCGGGTAGAACGCTTCTAGATGCGTTGAAATCTCTCCCTACCCAGGGACTTCTAGAACAAAAGAGCATCTAAGCTATCCAGCGCTCGTGCTGCGGCGATGGGAGAGGAGGTGGGGTGGAGGTGGTGGAGGGAGGGAGGGCGGGAATTGGCGCAGTCTCTACTGGATAGGCACGCCTTTCGTGTGTACCGCACATCTCGCACTTTATGAGTACACTGTCTCACTTTCTCCACCTTGACAGCACCAATGCGAGTGGTTTATTAGTAAATTTCATAAATCAAGCGCCAATCGGGCGGCCCTTCGACTCAATTATCTTTGGAATCACGTTGTGCAAATGATCGATGTAAGTGTTGCACTTCTCTACAGTCACAGTTTTCCAAAAGTTTGTGATTCCTTCCACGAGTTCTGCCTGGGTCTTCGGCTTCACGGTTGAGCGCAGATGGTTCTTCATTTCGGCCCAGAGCAGCTCTATCGGATTGAGGTCTGGTGACTGAGGTGTGGTGCGCCACCACCGTATCCCAGCTTCCGCAAAGAAGGCCTGCGCTAGTCGCGAGGTGTGCTTGGGATCTGCCAACAAACGACCTACATATGTGACCATCAAGACGTGGCAGATTCATTTTACACAAAGTTTAATTGAGAACCCACCATTATCCTGTTGGAAAAGAAAGTCTCCATTGTAGACTTTCATTCCAAATGGGACCAAGGTCTTCCTTAGGATCTCCACGTAGTCTTCGGCAAACATAGTGCCTTTGAAAATGGCTATTTCTGTTCTGCCGCGCCTCGATATGCCCGCCCAAACGTTCACAGAGAGCGGATGCTTGTGCTTGGGCTTCAGAGTGAGCTTCTGTCCAGCTCTGCGGTAGCAGTGCTTCTTGAACTGCTCAATCTCGGCCTTTGTTTCGTCCGAGAAGACGACGTCGTCGAAGTTGAAGTTCTCCAGTCTCATGAGGCGATCCATTCGCTTGCACCACTCGTAACGGGCTTGGATGTTCTTCTCGCTGATCGCTTGGCAGTATCTGGTGTTGCCCCAATGCCAGTCGAGTGACAGCCGTGCTCGGGCGACTGTGGACTTGCCAATCTCGAAGCCGTAGCCAGTCTCTGCTGACGTCAGCAATTCATGGAGATCGTTCCCATTGCACTCGTCGTTCTGGATCATGGCGTCTTGAATGGCAGCGAGAACAATCGGCGTCATCTTGGTCGGTCTGCCAGAGCCCTCCTTTCGCTGCAAGCTGCCGCCACTCTCAACGTAGCGCTTGTAGAAGCGGCACACTGTTGACGGCGTCACATTGTAGTCGTTCTTCAAATTTTCGGCTACCTTCCTTGGGTGGTATCTGAATTATGGGCCCAAGTCATTGCTGCTGGCACATCAGAACGATGCAGCCACATGAAAGAGCACGTCGAAAGCTTTCACCTGACGTGTCGATTGCCGCTCTACGACGTAAGACGAGCGAGCTAGAGCCGTTTTGCGTTTAGACCTTCGGGTTACTGTAGCGCGCGCAATTCAAACTTTTGAATGTCGATTTCTCGAGGCACATTACCAGTGGGTCGAGACCTATCCGTAGAGCCCGAGATCGTCTCTCTACGACTTTCCAACGCCGAGATCTGAGAGCGTGACGGACGCACGGACGCACGCACGCACGCACGCACGCACGCCGAGCTCTCGTAGGGTGTCGCCCGCCTGAGGGCGGGCGAAATAAGCCCCTCCCTTCGACGACTTTCAGGCGCCCGTGTCGGTGCTGAAGACGGGGCTTATTTACGGAAGAACCCGGTATGCTCGTAGATTCATGCTTTGGCTGACCGGCATGTAAGAGGGCGGCTGACGACGACGACGAAGGATAGATCAATCCCTCTTTTCAGTAGGGGTGGGGCCTTTCAACCTGTGTCACACTACTAGAATTGCTCGCCTCCAAGGCAATGAATGGAGGAGTCAATCTGCTGCATAATTGACAGGACTACTAGCAATCGCGGCCCTGTCCACTGTTACAGCGGACAGCGGCACGCTATGATAGCTGAAATGGGGCTCATAAAGGCCGCGCCACAGATGTACATAGTTTGAGCACCAGGCCGATCTATGTACCTACTACGTACATACATAGTTCGAGCACGATGCTCTCCTAACCTACTGTAGCGTACCCCTCTGGACGCTCTGCTATCCCCATGCTTCGCTGTAACCCGTTCCTGATCGACGTCAACGTGCTGCTGTACCTGCACCGTTCCTGTACCTGTCTACGTGCCCTTCGCCCTTTGTGGATCTGCTCCTACCGCCTGTGGAGAGGCAACCGGCTCCCAAAGCTCCATGGGACACTCCCCCAATCTGGCCGCCCATCTCCGCTCGGCCGGCCGTCCCTCTTCCCCTGAGGCCCTTTGCTGCACAGACTGTGCTTCCGCTTACAGTGGGCAATATTTTCATATACAAAGTGGTTTTGTATATTTTTTTGTATATTTATTTGTATATTTTTTTGTATATATACATATACATATACAAAATACAAAGTTTTCAAAATATACATATACATATACAAAACAAGGCAAATATACAAACTTTGTATTTTGTATATTTCTACAGTAATTTCATACTGTATCTGTGCGAAATGTTGTCGACTAACGGTCAGTCTGCTGGGCACGCTTCGCCAATATCTTAGCTTGTCCAAAAGCTTGTCAATCCGAAAGATCTGGGGGTACACTTCAGCTATGGAAAAATAGTCTGACGACCAACATCCTTCACGCATTAATTCTACTAAGGTCTTGGCACGCCGTTTTGTAGCGTTTCTTGTGTTATGGTTACGGTAGAAAAATATACAATATACAAAGCATATACAAAGAAAAACTTTGTATATATATTTGTATATATACAAAATACAAAATACAAAAAAATTCGATTGTATATATAGTATACATATACAAAATACAAAAAAATTTTGCGATATTGCCCACTGTACGTTCCGCTCCAGACACGTCACGCCCTTTGGTCCCGCCGTTGGACCATACTTTGCACGGCCGCGCCGTCGCTCCCCTTTCCCAGAAGACGCCCTGCCGACCGCCCGTCGCCCTAATCGTCTTCCCCTCAAGCTCTGAAGACTGCCCCTCAAGCTCTGCTAGTTTCTCTGATGGACTAGCGGCGAAATTTCTTCGGAAATCGAAAGAGCATAGAACGCGGATAATTTGTAACACAAAAGAAATTGTTTGCGATTGTGGAATTTTATAGAAATACGCCACAATTTGTCAAAATTCTACAAATTGTCAAAAGCGTCATAACGCAGAAATGCGTACACCAAACAAAATTCCTAGTAGAGAACGACTGCACCAAACAGTTGGCAAGTTTTTTGTTCGATGTGGCGTATTCCCACAGGTATAAAACTTCAGATGAACGGCGTCGTATCATACCGATACCATATAGCGAACGCGGCGATATCACTGAGCTTTAGATCAGTTGTACAGACAACCGTATCGTGTTAATAGCTGCATTTGAATTGTGGTACACGTTTTCAAGATACTGTACATGTACCTTCGCTAGATGCGGCTAATTATGCCTGTTGAGTTAGTGAAAACCCGGATATCCGGGTTTTCACGGATCGGTTAGGGAAAACCCGGATAATTCTCCGATATGCTCAAAATCGCGTAAGACACTGTTATAACTATATTTCTATTGCCTGTATGCCGTTTGGTTCCTTCCAAATCAGGCTATGCTTAGGCTCGCCCTGCGCCCACAGTCCACAAGAGTCAGTCGGCGTCGCAGTCTGGCGGGTCGAAACTTAGGCTTAACGCGACCGGTGACCGACTTCAGAGCGCGCGGAGCGCGCCCTGAAGTTGGTGGTCGCGCTAAGCCTCAGTTGAGACCCGCCAGGCGCGACGTCGACCGAGTTTTAGTGCAAACTGTAAGTGGGGTGAACACTCCTCCATATGCTTCGCCTCCTGCTTAGGTCGGCTGTGCCCCCTCCCTACTAACGCTTGCGACAGCTTTCAGTTACGTGCAAGCTGTAAGCGGGATGCACATTCCCCGTATATGTACT
Organism: Linhomoeus sp. GSCO2_2; assembly: GCA_030248115.1. Taxonomy (NCBI): domain Eukaryota; kingdom Metazoa; phylum Nematoda; class Chromadorea; order Monhysterida; family Linhomoeidae; genus Linhomoeus; species Linhomoeus sp. GSCO2_2. The sequence goes on along the minus strand of JASAMZ010001774.1, from coordinate 4,515 downwards.
TCGCCCCCTGTTGAACCAGACGTTCCAATTGGCCGTAAATCATGCGAAAATCGTGCGCATTGGGAAGGGGCCGATTCGGCAAAGATGCAAGCTAATTGCTAAGATCACACGTTTCGCACTCCACGACGCTTGTTTCGCGCAACAAACAGCGCGATTTGCCATTCAAAGCACTTGTTTCGTCAGCAGTGTTGATTTGAAAACTATACAAGGGTCGATTTCTAAGCCGTTTCTTCGAAAAGATTGATGAAAACACAAGTATCATGATTTTCACGAACCTCCCACGAAATCTCGCATATCCGGGTTTCCACTAAACTTTCAGTGAAAACCCGGATAATTTGACATTATCCGGGTTTTCACCGGGTTTTCACTAACCCGTCAGTGAAAACCCGGATATCCGGGTTTTCACTAAGTCGACCAGTGAAAACCCGGATATCCGGGTTTTCACTGGATCTGGGTAGTCACGGTAACATACCGGGTGTTTTTTTTAATGTGAACGATTACAAACTTGAATTTCTTCCTCGTAGGTGCACCCTGACAAACGAAAATTGCTCACGATAGAGACAACAAGTTGCCGTGATATGTGTTAAAATATTACGGGATTTCACAGCAACCTGCTCAAATTACATGGTGTTGAATTTGAGACAAAATTTCTAAGGCTTTGCGCCAATGAAACGGCTTTAACTCTTTCGTTTTGAGGCCAATATTCATGCAACTAGTGGTATTCGATAGCCGAGAACAGAAGCTTTCATTTACCATATAAACCAGCTGCCTACTCCTGTTGAGCAGCATTTTGTAGCCAACAAAGTTTGGCACAGTGGCCCAGCTTGGAGCCGCTCGCGGCAGATCTGATGTGCGCGTTTCGCCGTTCGCGTGGTTCTCACCGCTTCGCGCTACAAAATGCTGCTCAACAGGAGTAGGCAGCTGGTTTATATGGTAAATGAAAGCTTCTGTTCTCGGCTATCGAATACCACTAGTTGCATGAATATTGGCCTCAAAACGAAAGAGTTAAGGCCGTTTCATTGGCGCAAAGCCTTAGAAATTTTGTCTCAAATTCAACACCCTGTAATTTGAGCAGGTTGCTGTGAAATCCCGTAATATTTTAACACATATCACGGCAACTTGTTGTCTCTATCGTGTGCAATTTTCGTTTGTCAGGGTGCACCTACGAGGAAGATATTCAAGTTTGTAATCGTTCACATTAAAAAAAACACCCGGTATATACAGATGACGATGTGTAGTCCGCGAACTTTTGTCCTGCCGAAGCAAAACACGCGACAGATGGCGTCAGGTAGAGTGGATGTCGCCGATTACGGATCCGATGAGATTTGCTGTTGCTAATTTCAAAATGAGTGTGGGTGTAACGTTTGAAGTTTGAAATTTTTCGACAAATTATCTCTATTTGCAATGTTACGGTGCTTACGGGGCATACCGAATACCGATCGTGCAGACTCTGAGGCACGTACAAAACGAGTAGGACATTTTTGGGACACGTATGCAGGGCCTCCTGAACGAGCGGGGGCACTTTGAGGCACGTACAAAACGAGTAGGCAATTTTGGGACACGTATGCAGGGTCTCCTGAACGAGCGGGGGCACTTAGAGGCACGTACAAAACGAGTAGGACAATTTTGGGACACGTATGCAGGGCCTCCTGAACGAGCGGGGGCACTTTGAGGCACGTACAAAACGAGTAGGACAATTTTGGGACACGTATGCAGGGCCTCCTGAACGAGCGGGGGCACTTTGAGGCACGTACAAAACGAGTAGGACAATTTGGGACACGTTGAGGCACGTACAAAACGAGTAGGACAATTTTGGGACACGTATGCAGGGCCTCCTCAACGAGCGGGGGCACTTTGAGGCACGTACAAAACAAGTAGGACAATTTTGGGACACGTATGCAGGGCCTCCTGAACGAGCGGGGGCACTTTGAGGCACAGTCGTGCAAAACGAGTAGGACAATTTTGGGACACGTATGCAGGGCCTCCTGAACGAGGGGGGCACTCTGGGGCTTGTACTGTAGAGCGCGCAACCACGGTTGGGAAGAATAGCAGGCTCGACGAGATCCTCATTGATGGACGTTAGGGCGTGGACGTGAAGAAGGAGGAGAAGGAGAAGGAGAAGACGGAGAAGAATTCACCCCCCGCCGTTGGGACAAGAAACGCGCCACGATCCTTTTTTCGCCGCGCCTCAGCGCGGCGAGGTGTATATATGTACGGATGACAATGTCTGTCTGTGTGTGTGTGTGTCCGTCCGTGCCACCGAAGTAAAATATGTGACATATGTGGTCAAGTAGAGTCTATACGGATGACAATGTCTGTCTGTGTGTGTGTGTGTCCGTCCGTGCCACCGAAGTAAAATATGTGACATATGTGGTCAAGTAGAGTCGAGGTCGCTGAGTACGGATCCGTTGTCCGTTTGTGTTGCTAATTTCGCATTTTCGAGATATTCGCAATTAAAATTTCAAAATGTCGAAAATCGACTTATTCGTCTGATGAGCTAGAATTGAAATTTCTTCAGAAATGGAAAGGGTATAGACAGAGGATAATTTGTAGCACAAAAGAATTTGTTGGAAATGCGGAATTTAATAGAAATACGCGATTATTCGTCAAAATTCCACAAATTGACAAAAATAGAACGCCACGTATTGACGAATGTGAATGCAGAAATGGAAAGGTCGTATGCCAGTAAGAATTTGTGGCATAGTTTTGCAGTTTTTAAAAATTGCAATTTCGAAATATTTTCAATCAAAATATGAAAATGTCGAAAATCGAAATTTCTTTATGAAAATGTCGAAAATCGAAATAGCACCGAAATTTCTTCAGAAATGGAAAGAGTATAGACTGCGGATAATTTGTAATGCAAGAGAAATTTTTTGCAAACATGGAATTTAATAGAAATACGTGATTATTTTTCAAAATTCCATACCTAAATCAACAAAATAGAACGTCGTTTTTTTGACGAATTTGAACGCAGAAATGGTAGGGCCGTATGCCAATAAGAATTTGTGACATAATTTTACAGTTTTAATAAATTCCAATTTCGAGATATTTAAAATTCAAATTTAAAAAAATGTCAAAATCGAAGTTTTCGTCTGATGGTTTCACACAGGTAGGGTAGGAAACATCAGATGAACGGCGTCGTATCATGCCGATAACATATAGCGAACGCGGCGATATCACTGAGCTTCAGATCAGCTGTACAGACAACCGTATCGTCGGTATAGCTGCACTTGGTATTAAGGTACACATTCTCAAGACACTTTCTCCAGATGCGGCTAACGATGTGTACAAAGTTCACTACACTGTTCACCAAAATTTGACAGACACAAAGTATGTATAGGTTGAACTTTTTACACACACAGCTTGTTTCGCCGCGCCTCAGCGCGGCGATGTGTATTGTATATATGTTACGTCCACTTTCCGCATTCGTCCAGAAGCCGCATAATGCGGATTCTGGACGCGTCTCCGTCCAGATTCCGCATAATGCCGATTCTGGACGGCGCGGCGTCCAGAATCGGAATTGGAAAGAACAGCCATGCCCCCACACATTATGCGTGATCTGGACGTCCAGAATCAGCATTCCTTTGGCTTCACATGCCGGAGGCGCACAGCAGGCCTAAGCAGGAGGTGAAGTAGATGGAGGAGTGTTTACCCCACCCACTGTTTGCACTAAAACTCGGCCGGCGTCGCGCCTGGCGGGTCTCAACTGAGGCTTAGCGCGACCACCAACTTCAGGGCGCGCTCCGCGCGCCCTGAAGTCGGTCACCGGTCGCGTTAAGCCTAAGCTTCGACCCGCCAGACTGCGACGCCGACTGACTCTTGTGCACTGTGGGCGCAGGGCGAGCCTAAGCATAGCCTAATTTCAAAGGAAAATCATGTTTTCAATGAAGTAACATTGTATTCGATCAAGAAATGCGGATTCTGACCGTCCAAGTTACGCATATCGAGCCAGGAGCATGTTTCTCCAATCTCTAAGGCGGATTCTGGACGGCGCCGCGTCCAGAATCCGCATTATGCGGAATGTGGACGGGTCGCCGTCCAGAATCGGCATTATGCCGATTCTGGACGAATGCGGATTCTGGACGTCACATATATACAGATGACGATGTGTAGTCCGCGAACTTTTTTGTCCTGCCGAAGTAAAACACGCGACAGATGGCGTCGTAGAGTGGATGTCGCCGATTACAGATCCGATGAGATTTGCTGTTGGTAATTTCAAAATGAGTGTGGGTGTAACGTTTGAAGTTTGAAATTTTTCGACAAATTATCTCTATTTGCAATGTTACGGTGCTTACGGGGCATACCGATCGTGCAGACGTGCTAAATTACCGTAGTCTGCTGAACAGACGCCAACTGAGAGCATAAGGGCGCCGTTTTGAGAACCCCTGTGATGCGACAGCATGGCGCAGGCGGGAAAGCCGCCGGGTCGCGCGCAAAAACGTGCGAGCCGACCGAGGTTCGATCCTCGGCGACAATTTTGCTTTTTTGCTGCGCTTTATTCTGGTTTTGCCATTG
>JASAMZ010001773.1:0-39902 GCA_030248115.1 Linhomoeus sp. GSCO2_2 | reverse complement strand
TGTGTGTGTGCGTGTGCGTGTGCGTGTGCGTGTGCGTGTGCGTGTGCGTGTGCGTGTGCGTGTGCGTGTGCGTGTGCGTGTGCGTGTGCGTGTGCGTGTGCGAGTGCGTGTGCGGGTGCGTGTGCGTGTGCGTGTGCGTGTGCGTGTGCGTGTGCGTGTGCGTGTGCGTGTGCGTGTGCGTGTGCGTGTGCGTGTGCGTGTGCGTGTGCGTGTGCGCGTGCGCGTGCGCGTGCGCGTGCGCGTGCGCGTGCGCGTGCGCGTGCGCGTGCGCGTGCGCGTGCGCGTGCGCCTGCGCCTGCGCCTGCGCCTGCGCCTGCGCCTGCGCCTGCGCCTGCGCCTGCGCCTGCGCCTGCGCCTGCGCCTGCGCCTGCGCCTGCGCCTGCGCCTGCGCGTGCGCTTGCGCGTGCGCGCGCGCGGGCGCGTGCCCGTGCGCGTGCGCGAGCGCGTGCGCGTGCGCGGGCGCGTGCGAGTGCGCGTGCGCGTGCGCGTGCGCGTGCGCGTGCGCGTGCGGGGGCGCGTGCGCGTGCGCGTGCGCGTGCGCGTGCGCGTGCGCGTGCGCGTGCGCGTGCGCGTGCGCGTGCGCGTGCGCGTGCGCGTGCGTGTGCGCGTGTGCGTGTGCGTGTGCGTGTGCGTGTGTGTGTGTGTGTGTGTGTGTGTGTGTGTGTGTGTGTGTGTGTGTGTGTGTGTGTGTGTGTGTGTGTGTGTGTGTGTGTGTGTGTGTGTGTGTGTGTGTGTGTGTGTGTGTGTGTGTGTGTGTGTGTGTGTGTGTGTGTGTGTGTGTGTGTGTGTGTGTTCTGTGTTTCCGTCGCACCGAAGTTAAGTCATTGACATATGTGGTCAAGTAGAGTCGATGTCGCTGAGTACGGATCCGATGTCCGTTTCTGTTGCTAATTTCGCATTTTCGAGATATTCGCAATTAAAATTCGAAAATGTCGAAAATCGACTTTTTCGTCTGATGCGCTAGCCGCGAAATTTCTTCAGAAATGGAAAAGCATGGTCGCGGATAATCTGTAACACAAAAGAATTTTTTTGCAAATGCGGAATTTAATAGAAATACGCGATTATTTGTCAAAAGTGCAAAAATTGACTAAAATACAACGTCATTTATTGACGAATGTGAATGCAGAAATGGTAAGGCCGTATGCCAATAAGAATTTGTGACGTAGTTTTACAGTTTTTAAAAATTGCAATTTCGAGATATTTAAAATTAAAATAAAAAAATGTCAAAATCGGGATTTTCTCCTGATGGCCAGAACAGCTGTTTATTGATGAATGTGCGCTCGGAAACAGAAATGCGTACGCTGAACACAGGAATTCGCTCGCACCAAACTTTTGGCAAGTTTTTTTGCTGGATGTGACGTTTTCACACAGGTAGGAAACATCAGATAAACGGCGTCGTATCATGCCGATAACATATAGCAAACGCGGCGATATCACTGAGCTTCAGATCAGCTGTACAGACAACCGTATCGTGGGGATAGCTGAATTTGGCATTAAGGTACACATTCTCAAGACACTTTCTCCAGATGCGGCTAACGATGTGTACAAAGTTCACTATACTGTTCACCAAAATTTGACAGACACAAAGTATAGGTTGAACTTTTTACTCACACAGCTTGTACTTTTACGAGTTAATAAGTTACTCGCGGCAACACTGCTTGAGTGTAATGCTGTCATATTCTCTACACTATAACTTGGGAGTGATGCCCACGTGTCAAAGCAAGCCAAACCAAAGGTTTCGGCTTTCAACACAGTGCTCAAAGAGCAAGGGCATGTGGGGACTAACCTTGGTCGCTTTTCCTTTGAGCAACTTAATCAACTCAACTTCGAATCCCCCCTCCCCTCCACCCCCCCCCACCCCCCTCCATAGCTTGCGTTACACAGGCAGGTATATCTTTCTTTGAAGTACAGGGTGTCCCAACAAAACCGGGCAACTTTAAACTCGAATAACTTTCGCGTTTCTGCGAATTTTTCCACCGGTCCTGTTCTATTCAAGAGCAAACACCATTGGATTTTTTCACTCAAAGTTTCAGCGAAATCGATCGGATGAACAATCTGATACACGCCTTTGACTTTTTAGTCGATTTTCTTGAGTGGCCTCCTAGAAGCCCCGACCTTACGCCCTGTGACTTCTTTCTGTGGGGGTACCTATAGGCTGTCGTCTACCAGAGAAAGCCGAATACCCTAGAAAAACTGAAACAGAGCATCCGAAGCGCCTGCGCCGAGATTCCGCGTGACATGATCGATCGTAGTCTGGTAGAGTACAAGACGCGCATGCAGAATTGCGTTGAAAACGACGGATCTCACTCTGAGCAGTTCATCTGATCGATTTCGCTGAAACTTTGAGTGAAAAAATCCAATGGTGTTTGCTCTTGAATAAAACAGGACCGGTAGAAAAATTCGCAGAAACGCGAAAGTTATTCGAGTTTAAAGTTGCCCGGTTTTGTTGGGACACCCTGTACATACAACTCACTGATAGACGACGAAGTCCAGATGCTGCAATCCGGCTTTCGACTGCCAGAACTTGGTTATGAACTCTTCAAACATGGCCGCGAATTGGAATTCTACCGATTTCTCAATGTGTTGCACCGGGAATCGCAGCACGATCATCTCTGCTGACTGAATTCGGTCCGAGCCCTTCTCCAGTTTCACCCCGTGCATAACCTGCAAGTTGGGCGAATGGCTTTTTAATCAACGCAACGCTTGTATGTAGCCTCCAATCACATCATGCATGTAATCGCCAGGTATAGAGGGATGAGTTGGGGTGCTACTGGAGTGCGACAACAATCTGGAGTGCTCTTATTAGCTCATGCATTTTCGCTTTGCAGTTGCAGCAACCGCACCATTCCGACTGGCTTCTTCTCCCCCAAGAACTCCATGACAGGGTAGGTCATCTTCAGATTGGACAGTCGCTCGAAGTCGGGGTCCTCCATAATCGACGCCGCCTGCCCCATCCAAGAATTCATCGTCAGATCTCCTGCGCAGTTCTGAAATGTTCCGTTGATAAGATTTCCCAAACTGACTTCAACATTGTTCTAATCCCGACGGTCTAGGTTCTTATGAGATTCAGCTCTCGAGCTCTGTGCTTTGCGGAAACCTTAGGTGCAGAGTCACGGGATCTTGTGGAGAATGTTATACGAAGGACAGTTATACATTGTAGATGAATGGTGAGAATATCCAACTGATGCGACGGACGACCTCCGGAGCAGAATTCGACATCCGCAGCAAGTTTTCCTCGAAGGTGTGCAATATCAGTGATCAACTTGCGTATTGATGTTGGGATTGATGAAGTTTAGTAGCGGCAGCGACTCACGCATAAGTCCCTCTCGTAAGTCAGCGTCCAGCCGTCTATCACAGCGCTGTAGGTCGCCACCTCCCTCTCCAACTCCTGCAGAATCCTCAGCAGGCGAGGCTTCAGCACGTTCTTGTCTCCAGTCGGCGTATCGACAGTGACGTAGACTTGGTACAAGTTCCCAATGGACAGTCTGCCGCGGTGGGGCGGTCGGTATTTGACATCTTTTTTTTGGGCCACGGAGCGCTTCAGGCGCTCGTTGTGGTCCTCGTACTCCTCCTCCTCGTCGTCGTCGTCGTCGTCGTCGTGTTGTTCAGAGCCGCGCCTGGGGTCCAGCGATTCGGAATCGCCTCGGGGGATGTTGGAGTGGACGGTGAGAAAGCGCATGTTGTCGTCCATCTCGCGCTGGATGGGCGCGTCGCTGGGCACGAACAGGTAGAAGGGCTGCAGCTCCAGGCGCATCTGGAAGACAGATGAGTGACAGTAGACTATTGCGAGCTCGTCTACAGTAACTCCGACTTCACGCAGGCATGAAACATAGGTACAGTAAGCGTCAACAGCCCATGGAATTAGGGGGAGGATTTGAACATTTGGGGTGGGGTAGTTTAGAAGTTGTATGGTTAACTAAGGAAGTTTTCTCAGGAGACATTAGCGGAAGTTTTCTCAGGAGACACTATCTAATATGCTGCGAACGTCAGTTACCACTTCTTGTCGAAACGCTCGTCTGTGTGATTCGCACTGTGCCTAATTTGCATGTCAATGTCAGATGTATCTTGAAATCCTAATATCTTTTGTGTATCGCACAACTACCACCACTTTTGCGGCCATTCCTCTAACCTTGTAGAATCCGCTCGACAGCGCTGCCGTCAAGAGCAAGAACCCGACGATGACCACGCATGGATAGGCGCCAACTGCCCATCCCAGCCTTTGGAACAAGGGCGGCAAGACGCCCTTGTACGCCTTCAGGAAAGCCTTCCACATCCTCAGAAGACGTAGGAGCATGTTGTCAACACGCTGTCAAGAACTACATACGTCCACCTATGTAGTCAACCTTTACAAAACGGCGCTTGTACAGTGAACGGACCGGCTCGTTTTCCGCGATCGCTCACGCTCACGCGGTAGCGCCCGCGTGCGTCAGCCAGCCAAAAACTTGTCTCAGACGGCACTCCTTGCGCCACAGCGTGTCGCCTTCTCGCAACGGAAGGAAGGCATGATCCTCGCAACCCACGGGTCTTTTGTCTCTTAAAACTCGCCAGTTTCTTCGCCGCGCACCCCTCTTCATTGAATAGAGGTCGTCGTCGTTGTGAGATGCGGAAAACGCGCAGGCCAGGGAATTTCCACGCGCCGAAATCGAATCAGACGGCCGAACGGTCGCGCGCGCAAACACAATGTGAATTCATGTGGTGGCAAACAAGTGAACGCTCCCTTTACCTTGATAGAAGGCAACAGTGTACATTCTTCATGGTCTTGTCGTGGTAAATTAGCGCCGTCCGTGGTTGTGAACAATGGATAACGGCAAAGTAAACTACAAACGAGCGCGTTAGAGGGTGCGAGACCGATTTACGCACAGATATGCGAGAATCTTCTACTGCAGTCTGCGCACGCTACAGTGGACTACAACAGGACACACTCTCTAGAGGTGGTTCTTCAACTGACCGTGCCGAGTTGAGTATTGATTTCAAGGTGTGTAGTCATCGTCAGTACTAGCGAATCCTGAGTCCATCCTGAGTTACTGAGGAGGTATCTTAAAGCAGCGATATCTACAGTACAAATGAAACTGTTATGTACGTCCAGATGTCGTGACCATGGCGTTCCGTACAACTGAGTAGGAGTGAGAGTACAAGGATACACTGAGCGTGCAGATGTCATCAAATATGCGAACAACTCGATCGCACTTCTTGCCGTTAAACAGAGTGTCAGCTTGCGAGTGGGCGTCTGATGGGGTCGTCACGAAACATGTTACCTGCCCTTTCGATCCGTTCTTCCTTTGCGCAGTCATCGCTCATTCTCGTCAGCAAATCTTACGGGCTTCAAGAAGATGCTGCGCTGCACGGTCTTTGCTGCGCTCCTTTGCTCCACTGCTCCTTTGAAAATGTCGAGTATGCCGAGAGTTGTGATGCCAGTGCAGAATTTACGTGATATAATTGAACCAACAAAGATTGAGGACCGAGTCTGCCCGGAGGGTTACAAGGAGATCGATGGAGCAAGCTCCGCCAGTTGCTACAAGGTCGTGTCGTGGAGTTACGGGAAGCTGACCTTTCTGAAGGCGATGATGCGCTGCAGAGAAGACGGAGGACATCTGGTGGTCTTCAATGACAAGACTGAGCTGGTTGGTTTGGCATTGTACGGTACTCCCATTTACAACGTAATAGCGACGAATGCCAACTCAAACTGTAACTTGCTATAGTGGCGTCTCTGTAACCTCTGTGATTCGCGGTCAACTTTGCACGCCCCACAATAGTTCATGTTAAATCTATTCGCGTTCAGAGCGTTCTACAAAACTACATGCGACGCAACTTCCCCAGTGGGATGACACGAGGGGAAAACTTCTTCGTCGGCTACTCGGCGGCCATGCTGTCCCACGCGGTGCCTGAGGCATACACGGAGCTGTCTTATTACGATCTGTGAGTGGATGTAACTTGACAGCACCAGATAACACTGATGATGAGAGGGGGGGGGGGAGGGATTGTTAAGGGTGAAGTGAGACCGTGGAGGCAAAGGAGGTTTACGAAACGGCGATCAGAACAGTGGAGAGAATCGTACAGGTACATACCTTGAAGAGACACAGAGTTGAACTGTAACATTTTCGGGTGCCGCAGGCAAGATTGTGGGGGGGGGGGGGGGGGGGGAACGTCGGTGGAGGGAAGGCACTAATTACTTTTCTTAATGGTGTGATGAGGCAAATACAACCCCTTAGACTGAAACTTAAAAGTGTTTCAGTAACACAAGTAACGTGATTGACTTCTGACATCCTCTAGTTATTCGGGCTCATCGCTTATGAATTGGCTAATAATAACTTTCTAGAGCAGAGAGCGACCAGCGAAAGTCGATCATCCGCAACAGTGTCAGCGACAGGCGCTCCACAGCGCTCGCCTTCATCGGAAGTGACGGCTATCGTCTGGGAGCGCTCGATTTTGGCGTCAACCACACCCACAGCACGGCCGCTTACATTTGCGAGGCGGAGAAATGTGCAGGACTTGTGTTTGATTAGTTTATCGTTGTTCGCATCACTCTCCTTCCTCATCTCAATTTATGTAATTCATGTCACAGCTTCCTGCGTCTGCGCCAAGTGGCAAGAACCGTCGGCGCGACGCTTTGACGGCAGGGCCATTCCATTGTCGGGCGATTGCCAGTACAACTTCGTCAATCAACCCGGCCAATTTCGCATCGACATAACCACGGAAACGAAACAGAAGTTGGGTACTAAGACCGCCGTGCCTGCCTATATGAAGATGCCTCACGGAACGGTCGTCAGTCAGATCAAGGTGTCATTCGCGAAGCAGAATCGCTGGGAAGAGAACAAGGTTTGTTGTGGTGGGAAGGTAGGCCTGTCTGAGCAGAGTGAGGAGAGGGTGACTCCAACAGCTCTCCCACTTCCCTTGCACATAAGTCATGACATTGATATGATATCAGGAATGATTTCACCGCTCTATTCTATCAATCCAACGCGCTTGTTGGAAGTTATTACTCGGTCCAATTCTGCCAAACATGCTTTATCCGCTGTTTTAAACTGTACTGGCATACACACAATCCAATGACGTACTGGGTTCCCCGGTTTAATATAATCGATCTACATTATCACAAGATATCACGAGTCTTTATAGTTCTACATCGTGGCCAGAACCGCTGGGGGCGCTCTCAAGTGGCGAAAGAACGGCGACAACGGCTTGAGAAGGGAGCTGCCTAGAAACGGAGACAGTGAGCTGGTCACCATTCGACGCACGAAGGACGTGGGGCATGGAATTATTGCATTGGTTGGTGGCAACTCTGGAACAGTCGCAAAACGTTTCCTCGTGTTACTATATGGAGTTCAGCTGGCATTTCGTTAATCTTGGTAGGTACCAGTGGTGTCTTTGTTATCAAAAGATGCAAGGCTACAAGAGGTTCGCTACTGCTGTAATTGTATTACATCACGGGAATCAGCAATGCAGGTCATTCTGTACTCTAAGGCCAGAGATCAACACTCCATCAAACTAAGAAGAGATAAGTTGCGATCTCAAGCGATTGCTTAGAATATTGTTTCTTTGAATGTGAGTGAAGCAAGCCACTTCAGCTTCGCCGTAAAACGCTCGGTGAAAATTGAACTTGTCAGCCGACTTCACAAGTGTCCACGAGATGTTTCCGCTAGGGACAATGATAGCGCTGATGAGTTGCTACTTGGTTCCTCGAAGGTGTCCCGAGCTGTCCACAGTTAACCTAAATGCTGGCCAACGCCTTGCTTTCGCCACTCGCAGCGCGATTCAGATAATCGAGGACAAGCGAAGACGATTCCGCATCTTCTACGACGGCTACAACGTGGAGGTGTCACTGAAGTACGGAGAGGCTAAGCGCTCCAGTGGACTCTGCGGAAAGTGCGACTCTTCTGGGAAAACGCCACTGACCATGAAGGATGGCTTTGGGGTATGGGTTCTATGCGCTAAATTTCCGGTAGCAAATTTGATAGGTAAGAGGGGAGTGTGGACGGGGCACACCCACTCCCACGTGAATTCGCGCGCAGTATTTGACTCATTTGAATTTGTATGTCATTATTTAACTCGTGTGTATGGCTGGTGTGACCAGTGTATATGGCTCATGTGCAGCAACTCTAACAGACTTCTACTAGGAAACCACTGCAACCCTCCCACCCATTCGAAGAGACAGGTTCCTCCAGAAGCTGTACTATTCTGCTCACTCGCACTCACATGTAATTTCAGACGCGCAAGCCAGTGGCCTACGGCCAAAGCTGGGTGGTCAATCCAGCCATCTGCCCCTCCACCATGCACAAACCCGAATCGTGCGAAAGTCCCGATATGTTCGCTGCCGCCTACCGCAGATGCCGACCGCTCTTGGACGAAGCTGGTGAATTTCCTTCGGAGACAAAAGTGACATTAATGTTGAATTGGAAAGTCGTAACCATAAGGCTACCGCATTGGAATGAGGAGAGAAAGTCAACGAGAAAACGAGCAAACGCAAAGCAAAAGTGGCATTTATATTGAATTGGAAAGTCGTAACCACAAGGCTAGTACCCGCACGGGAATGAGGAGAGAAAGTTAACGAGCAAGCAGTGTCCGCAAGCACTTGCAACATTGCATTGAGGTTGCGTTTGAAACCTTCAAGGCATAGTTTGTGCAAGTGCAACGCGATCTCCACCATCCCCCTCCATTCCAACAACCCCTCTCCATTCCAGGCTTCATCAACGTCCAGTCGTGCGTCTCTGACACTCTGTCGGATTCTGCAGCTTTCGCTGAAGCTGAGGTCAACCTGGTGTCGGCCTGTATCGACGCCTTCTGCCAGTACGGTCCCATGGCCCCGTGCTACTACTTCAAGAAGGTTTGGATTATGTTATTGCGTTGCCATTGTCAAATGGACGGACAGCACATTGGGAAAGTTGAACGGTAGTGTGCTGGTGAGATGCTCAGTAGCGTCTATATCGCACTTCGGCGCATGGAAAGGATGAGAAAGAACATGTTCTACAGTTTAGTTTACCGTCAAGTGCCCAGTGAAACATGTAGTTTACCACAACATCGCGCGTTTCACTCACCGACACGTCTACGGTACTCTCTTCCTTGGTCATTGCAGGCGTTGGAGAAGTGCGACGTTCCAGAGGCCACCCAGAAGCTTCTCATGAAGGCCAGGTTCTTGGACTGCGGTGAGAGTGCGGAATTTTTCAGTGGTAATCGATGATCTTTGGACGACTGACTACTAATACAAGCAAAGCAGTATTATGACTGAGTGACTCCTTTTCCTTGGCAAACTCCTGAAGCCTCTTGTGACCCAAACAACAGAGGGCAGGCGTCCCAAGCGCATTCGGGACAACGACGCCAGCGACAACTTCAAGTCGGTGTCACTGAACAACGGCAAGGTCTACATGGCTTACGAGAACCTCAAGCCGACCACCAAGCTCACCCAAGCCTCAGCCGCCAGACTTGCCCTGCATAAGATTGGCGCCCCTCTAGCTGCCATCGAGGATGAAGGAGAGGAGAGGGCCGTTATCAAGGACCTCGCGTGAGTGCAGCGGCACCTTTAGCAATGCAATAGGAAATTAGCAGTATGCTGTTAACGATGCGTTTTAGAGTAAATTTTGAAGCGTGCGTTGGATTCGGCGAACAGAATTGAGCGGATATGCCAAACACGAGTGGACCACACAGTATGAATGCTAGCGCAGTTTCATGATTGCACGTCGCACATTTCCTTGGCCCAATATTTCAAAGCTATCCCAGTCCAATGTAAACTTTGAACAGAAACATACATTTACCGTGTTCACGATGACAGGCTAAAAGAGAAGCACAACGACACTCTGTGGCTAGGCATGACGGCCAGAACCCAGCGACGCCCAGGGCATTTCGGGCGCTACTCGACCATGGAGGGCGCCTTCAAGGTCAGAGGCATAAGTAATCTGTCATTTTCAGCTATTCCAAGGAGCCATAAAGGTCTAACAAACTCTTGTGTAGGCCTACGCCCCTCAGCGGAAGTCGCCCTTCGCCAGCCAGTGGCAAGAGTGTGTGGTCATGCGACGTCAGGACGACATCGTCGGCTTCTCCAGACGCCACTGCGACGCCCCTGGAACCATTGGGTTTCTGGCGGCATACAAGTACGGAGGTCAGTGAAGCTTTCATGCGATTAAGCAATAATTTTTAAATAGATAACCTAGCGACCGCAAAGAGAAGCAACGTGTATGGTATGATACACAGATCAAGAGTCAGATCTGCGTAGTGCATGTTATCGTGTACTGAAGTGGCCATGGTGCCGCATGTCCTCCCATGCTCCCTTGCCTAACAGACAAATACATAGCATGCGCCATGCACCTTTGCCACTTTTGCAAACAAACTGTATGTTGGTCATCGACTGGCATAACAACCAGCCACATATACAGGCATACTCCCAATGAAACGCCATTCTTTCTAGAGCCTTGCGGCCTGTGGAAAGAGTGCGCCTACCCCCTGCGTTGCGACAAGCAGAGCCTCCAGTGCTACGACCCCTGTCAGCCTGGGAAAACCAGCGCCCGCACTATGTTCTTTGCCAAAGGGGATTGCGTGGAGCTGTGACAGTGACAACTGAATAGAAGGAAGGACTCGATACGTTTCTGGCAACATGAAGCACAACGGCGAGCATCGTGCGCATGTCAGACGAGGCAGTTTTATCCATTGCCTTGAGTTTTGCAATGAGAAGGCAGTAATTAATTTGAACAACAACGACGATGACGATGGCGGCTACGGCAACGACGCAAAGAACTTGATAAACAGCTGGAGATCAGAATGTCGGCTATTGAAGAGAAGACGGTTCCAGTGGCGTTCCACTGCAAACACATCCTATGCCAATAAGATACCTCATGCGCCATTTGACAGACTCCTCTAGGCTGGTGCGCATTTTCCATCGAATGAGCTGCGCAAGCTCATGAAGTAGTAGCATGTAGTAGGCTAGGTAAGTAGACTAGCTGCGAAGGCGCAGCGCGGTCAGCATTGTTCTCCCAGGCAACAAGGCACAACAAACTTCCTCTACTATGTACCCACTCAAAAGTTGTGTTTACGTGGCACTGTAGACTGTGCGTTTAATAACTGGCTAAAGCTGTAGGAACAATGTACAATCAAAGCGGTCGAGTCGACGAAGACGACACTGTGTCCACCGTAGGCCAAACAGTTTCAGAAGCCGATACTTTCGACGACTGGCACACTCCTAATTCGGTCGTGGAAACTTATTCCTTTGGCCATGTTGCTTGTGAAAGTGGCAAAATGTTTAGACGAATGATTGGGCACTGGGAGAGGTCGTCTTTCCTTCACCTTCCAATGCTGCCGCCGTCCAAAGCGCTCCCACATCGTTCGGCAATCGAGAGAGCGATTTGGAGCTGCACAGAGTAATGCTACTACATCTTGAGCTAGCAAGAAAATCGTTTTTTCGCCGCGCCTCAGCGCGGCGAGGTGTATATATACGGTTGACAATGTCTGTCTGTGTGTCTGTCTGTCTGTGTGTCTGTCTGTGTGTCTGTCTGTCCGTGGCACCGAAGTAAGATATGTGGCATATGTGGTCAAGTAGAGTCGATGTCGCTGAGTACGGATCCGATGTCCGTTTCTGTTGCTAATTTCGCATTTTCGAGATATTTGCAATTAAAATTCGAAAATGTCGAAAATCGACTTTTTTGTCTGACGCGCTAGCCGCGAAATTTCTTCAGAAATGGAAGGAGCATGGACCGCGGATATTTTGTAACACAAAAGAAATTTTTTACAGATGTGGAATTTAATAGAAATACGCGATTATTTGTCAAAATTGCATAAATTGACTAAAATACAAAGTCATTTAATGACGAATGTGAATGCAGAAATGGAAAGGTCGTATGCCGATAAGAATTTGTGACATAGTTTTGAAGTTTTCCAAAATTGCAATTTCGAGATATTTTCAATCAAAATATGAAAATGTCGAAAATCGACTTTTTCACCTGATGATGCAGCGGCGAAATTTCTTCAGAAATGGAAAGAGTATAGACTGCGGATAATTTGTAACGCAAGAGAAATTTTTTGCAAATGTGGAATTTATTAGAAATACGTGATTACTTTTCAAAATTCCATAAATCAACAAAATAGAACGTCGTTTTTTGACGAATTTGAACGCAGAAATGGTAAGGCCGTATGCCAATAAGAATTTGTGACATAGTTCTACAGTTTTGTTAAATTCCAATTTCGAGATATTTAGATTTAAAATGTAAGAAAATTTCAAAATCGAGGTTTTTGCCTGATGGCCAGAACAGCTGTTTATTGATGAATGTGCACTCGGAAACAGAAATGCGTATGCTGAAAACAGGAATTCGCTCGCACCAAACTTTTGGCAAGTTTGTTTGTTGGATGTGACGTTTTCACACAGGTAGGAAACATCAGATAAACGGCGTCGTATCATGCCGATAACATATAGCGAACGCGGCGATATCACTGAGCTTTAGATCAGCTGTACAGACAACCGTATCGTGGGGATAGCTGCACTTGGCATTAAGGTACACATTCTCAAGACACTTTCTCCAGATGCGGCTAACGATGCGTACAAAGTTCACTATGCTGTTCACCAAAATTTGACAGACACAAAGTATAGGTTGAACTTTTTACACACACAGCTTGTTTTCGCCGCGCCTCAGCGCGGCGATGTGTATATATACAGATGACGATGTGTAGTCCGCGAACTTTTTTGTCCTGCCGAAGTAAAACACGTGACAGATGGCGTCAGGTAGAGTCGATGTCGCCGATTACGGATCCGATGATATTAGCTGTTGCTATTTTCAGAATGAAGGTGGGTGTAACGTTTGAAGTTTGACATTTTTCGACAAATTATCTCTATTTGCAATGTTACGGTGCTTACGGGGCATATCACGTGCTAAAGCACCGTAGTCTGCTGAATAGACGCCAACTGAGAGTATAAGAGCGCCGTTTTGAGAAACGCTGTGATGCGACAGCATGGCGTAGGCGGGAAAGCCGCCGGATCGCGCGCAAAAACGTGCGAGCCGACCGAGGTTCGATCCTCGGCGACCCTTTTGCTTTTTTGCCGCGCTTTATTCTGGTTTTGTCATTTACGTTTTGACGCCGAATAGCCAAACCACCATCGGCGTAGCGCCTTCTGCTTTCTCCACGTCAGCAAAATTGTTTATAACCTTAAATCTCTGTGTTCAATGCTACCGGTAGCGAGTTTCGTTGAAGACTATACCTACGCTCACACCGCCACCCCGTCTTGTCACACGATGGCGTCGATAACACCCAGCGAAGTGTTGGGGTCCGTTTGCGTTGCTGAGTCTTCGTCGTAGTCGCGTCATTTTGCTCCAAAAGTGGGCCAAGTTGTTTACCGAGCCTCAAAGCTCTGATAGTTGTGTTCAGACGCTAGCAAGTTTCCATCTTTGGCAAGTTTTTTTGTTGGATGTGAGGATTTCACACAGCTAGAAACTTTAGATCAACGGCGTCGTATCATGCCGATAACATCTAGCGAACGCGGCGATATCACTGAGCTTTAGATCAGCTGTACAGACAACCGTATCGTGGTAATAGCTGCACTTGGTTTATAGCAGACTTTCTCAAGCTAATTTCTCCAGATGCGGCTAATGATGTGTATTAAGTTCACTATACTATTCACCAAGATGTGACAGACACAATGTATAGGTTGAACTTTTTACACACACAGCTTGTTTATTCAGACGTAGTACTAATGAACAAACCAACTTGACTCATGTTCTGACTCTCAATTCAGATAAACCCTTCTCCCTCTGAACAAGTCGTCGCCCTCTCAGCCCAGCAATGGAAAGGTCTGGTGGAGCAGAGGAATCGCCAGCTGCAGCAACTGAAGAACGAACTGACTCGAAAAGAGCAAGTGGTTGACAAGCTGAAGACTGAAAATAGGACTCTCAAAGGAGCACTCACTGCTTCTGAAGAGAAGTACAGGTGAAGAGAGCCTGTCATCAGTTGATATCGCTGGGAATATGTAGCACCACACCAAGTACATAAGTGAAGTTGCAGAAACGCCACGAGAGAACACGAGCGCGTTCGTGTGAGGCTGCAAGGAGTGGAG
This sequence comes from Linhomoeus sp. GSCO2_2, assembly GCA_030248115.1. NCBI lineage: Eukaryota > Metazoa > Nematoda > Chromadorea > Monhysterida > Linhomoeidae > Linhomoeus > Linhomoeus sp. GSCO2_2. The sequence continues at coordinate 25,879 of JASAMZ010001773.1, read as the reverse complement.
ACGAATTACAACGCTCTGCGAGCCGTGTTGTCAAAGGCCATCGCAGACGAGATGGGCGAGGAGCCAAGGAGTCACGACGATATGGTTTCAAAGGTGGCTTGAACGGTGTCATGTTGCAGTCAATGTCAATTGGAGAGAATGTCGTTAGCACACTGTACCACCCTTCAGACCCATCTACTGCTGAAGTCCTTCTCTGAGACAAAAGCACGCGTGGCTTCTTTGGAGGCGAGTCTGCAGACGGCTCAGTTGGAGGAGGACAAGACGAGAGGCACCGTGCGGCGCCTGCTCGAGGACATCGACAAGACGCGACGCTACATCGCCCAGACGGAAGTGATCAAGGAGGTTGTCAACTGGCGTTGGATTCTATGTAGAAAGTTGATATGTCTGATGTCTAGAGTCTGATGTCTGATCTCTAGAGGGGTCCATATGTCTGATCAAGAATTACTGGGAGTGATTACTGGGAGTGATACACCTAGACTGCACGTACTATGAAGAGGAAATCCATACTGTGATTTGCAAAAGCGAGGACACAAGATTTGTGAGACTGTTCATGTTGATTGGTAACTGTAAGCCGATCGCGTGCAGGAGAGGGACGTGGCAGTGCGCCAGCAGGACCGCCTGCACGAAGACCTGAAGAAGATGGAGCAGCAAATGGCCGACCACCAACAGCTCTGGGACAAGACACAGGGGGAACTACAGGAGAAACAGGTGACGCAATACTTACACCAGAACAATTACTTTGTTCTGCAACTGGTAACGACAAATCAGCACATGCAGAAACGCCTTTCATTAACAATGTCTATTCACGGTACAGAACGAAACTGTGCCACCCCCTCTCAGGGTGTCATACTGGAATTCATTTTAATTCTAGTATAGTATAGTATAGTATGGAGGAGTGATTTTCAATTATAGTATAGTATAGTATAGTATTACCATTCCCTGTGAATTGTAGTATAGTATAGTACAGTATAGGCGGCAATTCATGAATTGTAGTATAGTACTAGAATAGAATTCCAGTACAGAAGTCACAGAAAAATGTCAAAAATCTTGTCCAAAATCCCACTTTTGATGTCCACAATTGTCAACTTAAGGCCGCAATGGTTGCATATATGCTCCATTTACAAAAGATTCAAGCAATTTTTCTGAAAACTTGAACAAATTTGGTCAGAATACAGCAGAGCACTGACGAATTCGCGGTGGAAATCGACAAAATCTATACTGTAATACAATTCCAGTATGGATTGAATTCTAGTATAGTACAGTATAGTATGAGCGAAAAATTTCGAATTCTAGTATAGTACAGTATAATACTGGAATGCCAAAACTACTTGTAGTATAGTATAGTATGGTTATACTATACTATACTATACTATAATACTGGAATTATTATAGTACAGTATGACACCCTGCCCCCTCTAGGCAAAGTTGGGCGAGCTGGACCTCAATCTGAAGGAGAAGGAACGCAGTTCGAGTGCGATGGTCAAGGAGTTTGAATCTTTCAAGGTAACGCTGTTTCGTCAGCTTGTAGCGAGGCTTCTGTGATTACTACAACATTCACGCTTTTAGGAGAACCTCGATCAGCTTCTCAGTGAAGCAGAGGACCGCCACAGCAACACCGACCCCACTGCTGAAGAAGAGACGCTGTCAGTGTCGTCAAAGAATTCAGTGAATGGCAACTCTCTGACAGTCAGAGTGAAGCGTCTGCTCGAGGAGAAGCAGACTGCCAACAACGCTGTCAAAGATTTGGAGAGACAAATTGAGGCGCTGTCACTACAGCTGACCAGCGAAGCTGAGCTCTATAAGAAGGCTATTAGTCGTGCAAGGTGTGAAACGTTTCTTTCATTCTCTAAGAAATTCAGTGAAGTCTATTCAGTGTTTTGAGTCGATGACGAGGTGGAACAATAATCCTTGTTGCAGATTAGCGGAGAAGTCACGGGACGATTTGAGCGCTCACGTAAACGATCTCGCGAAAGAGAGGGAACAACTGTCGACGGACAAGTCAAAGGTGCTCTACAAGCAACACACGACTAGCGGTGAATGTCTATCGCAGATTACGCCTCCAGTATCAAGATTTCGTGGCACATCTGGAGCTGCTGCTCACCACGGACACTCCAGCAGACAAGTCCTCCAACGAAGAGCAGAAGCAGTCAAAGTCCATTGCTATTCTCAGTCGAATTCAAGAGCTCTTGGACCTGGAAGAAGACACTTTCGGGAAGAGCAGCGCTCAGGTGCTAAATAACCTTTCTGCGAAGTTGTCAGGTGTGTCAGAGGTGTACTGTAGATCAGCTGAATGTCAGATCTCCCACTACCGTCGTCGTCTCAAGAACACAAAGCTGGAGTTGCAAGATAAGGCCATCAAAGTTGAGCAACTCCACTCGCGAGTGACAACAGCCGAACGACGAGCCGAAGCCAAGGTGGGAGATCTCTGCGGTTCAGATGTCAAACGAGATATCGAGTGCATTGTTGGTAGATTTCCTTGCAGGTGGAGAGAGGCTACAAGGAGCTTCTGGAGCAGAATCAGCGGCTGGTGCGGCAACTGGAGTTGGTCACAGGCCAGCTGGAGCAATCCAGAAGCGCAGCAGGTCAACTCAAAGACAAGCTATCGAGTAGCCAACAACTGCAGGTGAATACATATGTCTCATTAGTAATTGAACTGTAACGAGATCATTTGTCACGGTCTATGTACTTCCCTTCCACCCACTGTAGGCGAAGATGGGCGAATGGAAATAGGCACATATCATCCAGTTCCCCTCCCTCTGTCTCCAATTGTACCTACAGATGAAATATCGTGTCGTCTTCAAGAGTTATGCTCGCAACGGGAGAAGACAGCCCAGGCGAAGGTCTCTGAGCTGTCGGCGGAAATTCGTTCGCAGGAGGCTTCGTTGCGCGAGAGCCGTTGGCGTCTCCGACAGGCGAGCAGAGTCAATAGACGAGCATGTTTCATTCTGGATATTGGTGAAGAGAGGCGTTATGATATGTACTTTGTCGTTACGTCTACCCAAACAAGTTACAAAGCCATTCAGCTGGAGCAGTTGAGGCGCGTCATCGGCCGCATGATGGGCGTGGAGGAGGTGGAGGCGCTGGCTGTGGCTGACTTCGAGCTGATCAGTCGACTGGAAAAACTGCTGGAGGCCCACTCACAGCTGACGCTCGACTACCTCAAGGAATCTGGGACACATGGGGCCACTGTGCGACCACCTGCCGCCTCCGTCGCAAATTCCTCCACCAGTTCTGGAAGTCGAAGGGTGGCTAGACAAAGTCCGGCCAGTGGATCGGTCGGAGCGACAAAGGTTTCGACGCTCTATAGAAAGGACGGTGAGTCTTGTGACTACAGTCCGACCGTGCCAATCGCGTCGAGTGAGAATAATGCACAGCCTGCTGAACAACAACTGACTTATTCCTTTGTTCAGGCAAGCCGAAGCAGTCGAGTTCCAGCAGCGGGAGGGGCTCGTTAATTCGGTCGGACAAACACGAGGCTTCAGAGGAATAGATTCCTACCGGTACACCGATGGAATCGGAGTTGATCTAGTGAGGTTAATGAAAGAAATAGTTGTTTATGCTACGTGACATGCCGATCTCGACAGATTGACCTAAGCCGCTCTCTCCATTGATTCGATGGCATTGTGTTTATATGCAACCGATTTTCGAAGGCAAATTAAAACTGTGTGAGATCATTCACTATCCGTCAGTGAGCTACACACTTAAACAACCCATTAGGAGAGGGACGACCCAAACACCAACTTGTTTCACACTCAGGTTGAAAGCAACAATCTACAAAGTTTTTTCTAAAGTGACTGGTCGGGAACTCGAATAACTTCTGTACCGGTGCATCGATTTAACCAACTTAAGTTCCATATGTAGGAAAGCTCGTGTTAAATTTTTACGGAAACTGGCCAGTCGTAACGACTACGCCACCGCTTGAAAGGTCTACGTTTCAATAGGAGCCGTTCTTCCTGGCCGAAGAAGATGGCCTCCTGCTGGAGGACGTGGATCTGCAGCAGGAGGTCATCTTCTTCGGACAGGAAGAACGGCTCCTATTGAAAAGTAGATACCTTATTTCAAGCGGTGGCGTAGTCGCCACGAGTGGCCAATTTCCGTAAAAATTTAACACGAGTTATCCTACATACATATGTAACTTAAGTTGGTTCAAGTTTCATTAAAATCGAAGCACCGGTACAGAAGTTATTTGAGTTCCCGACCAGTCACTTTAAAAAAAAACCCTGTAGAAGTAGCGGATACGTTCTAACAAGGAGAGTAGAAACTCTGAAACGTAGTCTGTGTAACGTTATATCCAGCTCAATTCTGAAGGAAGACTGACTGGTATGACTTGACTGACTGGATTGTTGACTGGTTTAGTACATATGTGACGTCGCAACACATCGCCATCGCTTCCAAATACTTGCATTTATTTCCAAAGGCCAAGCTACATACTCTCATTCCGCCTAACCCATGACTCTGAGCTCTTCTGGGCCAAGGCGTGAGAACTCCACCCACGACCCCCCATAGACCGTCCCTTTGAGACCGGCCTTTCTCAGGGCAAAGTAGAGGGCGCTGCCTTCCACTGCAGAGTTGCCATAGATGATGACCGGCTTCCGACCGTTGAATCCGCTTCTTTCGAAGATGCGGCGGAGATCGGCGGCCGATTTGAAGCTGCCGTCCTCTTCCAGTACTGAGACTAATGGTACGCTGGCAGCACCCTTGATGCGACCCGCCTCTGCGGCTCTCCTGTGACGAGTGGCGCCTGTCAAAGTGGGGCGGTATCGCACTTATAGCGCGTTCTGTTTTGATTCTTGAGACGCATACACTAATTACGTGTAAAATTGGAGCGTCACTTAATGGCCACACGAAACTTGATCGTGGGTATGTTTGGAGGCTACTTGCAGTCGCAAGCCGCTCTCGGGCCGACAACAGTTTTCGGGCGTGTACAATTGAACAGCCCTATGAAACCGCAATAACACATCTGTAGTCAACCTACGCCGATCAATCGGTGTGCAACGGTCGATAAGGCAACTCACCCGTGAATTCTTCAGTGGTCCTAGCGTCGAGCAGTTGGTGTGTGTTCTCTTCCAGGGCTGTCAGCAGGTCGTCCAACGGCATGTTGTACTCCGACCTGCCAAATGCTGACTGATGAATAAGCTGCGTAATAAAACTGCGTATTACGATGAGGGTGGCGGTGGAGGGTGGGGGGGGGGGGGGTACATTCGTTCCGGGTGGCGGGATGGATCACATTTAAAACGGCACTCATCACATATAATTCGGGTGTTGGCACATATAAAACAGGACTGTCACATATAAATCGGCACTATCGCAAATACCCAACAGTTCCACATATAAATCAGCACAATCACATATAAATGGGTACTATCGCATATAAATGGGTACTTTCGCATATAAATCGTGACTCTCACATATAATCGGCCGCTCGGCGTGTCTGTTCCCCTGCTTACAGAGAATCGACTGGCACACGAACTAGAGTGTTTGTGTCAGCAAGCGAGCGCTTGTGTGTGTCTGGTGACCAGGCAAAATGTCTTCAAAGTGAAGGTTGTCGCAAGCGCTAGCAGGGAAGGGGCACAGCCGGCCTAAGCAGGAGGCAAAGCATATGGGGGAGTGTGCATCCCACTAAAAGTTTGCATTAAAACTCGGCCGACGTCGCGCCTGGCGGGTCTCAGCTGAGGCTTAGCGCGACCACCAACTTCAGGGCGCGCTCCGCGCGCCCTGAAGTCGGTCACCGGTCGCGTTAAGCCTAAGCTTCGACCTGCCAGACTGCGACGCCGACTGACTCTTGTGCACTGTGGGCGCAGGGCGAGCCTAAGCATAGCCTGAACCGGAAGGAATATTCTGTGTCCGAATGAAATGTAACGAAACACGAGACGGCCATTGCTTCACACATGTAATGTAATGCAATTCACAGTTTTACAATACCCAATAGAAGTGCAATCGGTTAATTTTAACGGCCGCTGCCCATTATGAACGCGTTTGCGCCTACAAAAGCATTAATATGTGCTAGTACCCAAATATATGTGCAAGCACCAAATTATATGTGCAAGTACCGATTTATATGTGGAAGTGCCGCTTGTATGCGCAAGTTCCAGAATATGTGTGGAAGTACCGATTTATAAGTGACGTGTCCCGTTTTATATGTGGCCCGTCATTTTCCCTATTCGTTCCGGGCCTAGCCCTAGCTGTACTGGGGATGGGATATGGTGCACGAAGGTTTATACTGTATAGTAAGCATTTCTGAAGTTGAAGAGATTCTGAAGAGATGACATTACAGCAAGAGTCAACCTTCAATTTAACCATGTAGCGCAACTACAAGCAACCTGTAAGTCGCTACGAAGTCCCCTCTCTCGTCGGTCTCGGGACTGGGTTCGTTGACGGCCAATTGGTAGCTGTCGTCTTCAGCGGCCTTCCTCTTCCAGTGACTCAGGCCGCCGTCGAGAATCGACACGTCGTCGTGACCGAACACCTGAACGCACAACTGCCTTGGCATGAAGTGAGCCAGGCCAAGACTGATAGTATGTAACATCCACTGTGCGACAAATGTTTCACTCTAAAAACTTTGGTGGCCGCAGTCCCCGAAGTTAGACTGGTAGATCGGAGCAGAGTATCCTCGCACAGATGACATGCATGGACATTTTGCTGTGTGTCCTAAGGTCTCTACTGTACCTACAAGTGACTTGCTTCCAGTTCATCCAGAATTCCCAACCTGCAGCAGCCACCATGCCAAAGTGGCGCTCTTGACGGCATCCTGAGTCTCTCCATGGTCAGAGAAGATCACGTGACAATCATTTGTGACGCCCAGAGAGCGCAACACTTCCTGCGCTTCGATCGGATGTCGAGGCCTCAGCAATTGGTCGCCCTTCTTGCGAGCAAGGCTTCCTGCAGGCTATGAAACTGATGTAGGTCAGACTTTGTAACTGGAACTATCGAACGCTTCACTTAGCTCGAGACTGTTTTACCCCGTGCCTAGATTCTATGCTAGTCCTCTGTACATAGCATTGGGAAGAGAGGGCGAGTGGAACAGCCTAAGCCTTAGCCATGACCGCACTTGCTATTCTACCTTTGTATTAATTGTTACTTTTGCCCAAGCATTTACACGTTTCAGCATTCGCTGACATGTGAAACATTGTATGAGAATGTCGGTAAGCTTAGTCGGCCTTGCCTACTGGTCTGAAATTCATACAGTACCAATATCGAGGAATCTGGCGCCATGGATGTGCTCGCGTTCGTATGCCCTCCGTCGACTAAAGGAGGTCATGGTGTCGCTCAGGTAGATGGTGTCGAAGAGACACATTGGATTGCGAGATTGAGGCTTCTTTAATTGTGAGAGGACGAAAGCCGGTGACGACTCCATTCCTTCAGTTGACTTGCCAGAAGTCTGATCCTGGCTTCCTCTCAAGACAAGAGAGCGCCGCTTCACCGTCTGGAATGGACCCAACATCTCATGGTCGCACTGATGATAGTTCCAATAAACTCGCTATGGGGTTGCGCGGAAACGTTTGGCCCTTACAGGCGTGTGTATGTAGACGAGATTCATACCGTCCCCGTAATGCTCCAATAAGCCCCACTCCGCTTGCGCAACTTACTGCCAAATGCCCAGGGAGGCGAAGGTATGGACGGGGGGCTTGTTGGAGCATATACGGTAATCGACTCCTCTACACAAGCAGTTGGCCATGAACTCAATCAGTTCCTACCTGCATGTATTTGTCACAGGCGATAGCCGTCTTCAGTAATTCGCCGTCTAGGCGATCGATCGCCAGTCAATCGCAGTCTAGACGACAATCACCTTGTGCGTCAGTCAATCGTCCATCATTGCCGGTTCATCAGGTGATGGAAATTTTTTCCCAAAGAAGACGGCGATTGACTGACACATCTGCAGTGTTGTGCTAAGTATGTACCTGCGGCTGTCGCTGCTGCTTCGTTTCCTTCTTCTTCTTCTTCCTCTCCTTCCTCGGTCCCCTGGGGAAGACATTTTCTGTGAATCTCCCCAAAACATTGCCTGGAGGATAGTACGTCGTCACAACGTACACTCTCCAAAGGCCGTACCTGAATTTGCCGACTATATTCTGTGGCAAAATGCTGTGACGACGGTGCAAACTGATTGATGTAAGAGACGACCGATTGAATTTGGGGTCAGGCGTCAGGGCCACGCCCACTCCCAGCTGGCTTGTGTCCTTCCACAAGATCTGTGTCAGGTGACCTGAAAAGCAATGTTGTTCAATATTTTATGAACGGTGACAAATTCGAGCTTCTACGTTTGTAATTTGAAACCTGTTTTGGTGCTGAACCGCGGCTTGTCGTAGTTGTACAACGGGATCTCGCTGCTGAACCACAGGTCAAATACTTGGGACACTGAAACCAACCAAAAGTGATCACTCGATGTCTGCTTGGAGTTTTCAAATGTTTACCGTGCAACACTTCCTGTAATGGAACAGTCGCTCACGCTCCCTCACACAGACAGCGTTCGCATAGGGTTAACTCATTCCCGCAGAACTGTACCCCGAGCCAGCTTCCGATCACCTTACCCTCTCCCACCCCCCCCCCCCCACCCCCTTCAATGCCCCAACAACTCCCCTCCTCCGCCTCCACCTAAATCCACATCAATCCAACCCTCCCTCTGGTCCCTTTCCTCTTCGATGCTACATATTTATCATGCATACCGTTGAGTCCTCCAGTGAGGTTGTATCCCTGGTAGAGGTTCTCTCCGTATGTCTTGTTCTTGTCGTGGTCGAAAGAGAGGCGGGAGGCGAGCTGCTCCGCCCTCTTCTGCGCGTAGTCGTGCATCCTCTGCGGAGTCGTCAGAGCTCCTACTTGGCCAAACTCCATTCGCGCCTCGTTGTGAAGGCGTTTCAACTGAAGTGTATCGATTGAGGTTTTGAATCCATTAACGTTCCGACCGAATTCTGCAACTTGCAACCGACATTCTGGATGGCATAAGCAGAATACATTACTCTAAATTGCGCAATGCATCATGCCATAACCTCTCTCCTGTACTTGAGAAGCTCGAACCGCCTCGGCCGAATGACAGTTCTCGTCGACACCAATGAGTGATGAAATGCTGAAGTCGTTAGAACTTCCCATTTCAAGTATGCACTTGTACGCAAATAGAGCTTGCTCAAAAGACGTTTTATTTGACGGACGGATCGGCACTCACCCAGTACAGCGATCGCCAGTATCAAGAGCTGAGACCCTAACTTTTCCATTTGTGATGACAGAATGCCAATGAGTGCACGGACTCAGAAATTTGTTCCTTTCCACAGAACGCACGTCGTCGCTTCTCCCTGATGCGATTGACGTGCGGTCGCGGCGCACCTCCTTCCGGTGGACGCTACGTGCCCGGAGCTCGGTGCAGTAGATCCCGTTTTGCGTCGTCCTCCACAGCCCAGGCGCGTACGCGGCCGGCTCCAGATGTCAGTCAAGCTGTGCCAACATTACACAGTTCGTTAGGTCTTCCCAGACACTTTGACAACGCGCAAAATGCGTAGGTGCGTGCGGTGGAGTGCGGCTGGCTTTTCGCACGTAGTTAAACTTAGATCGTTGAGCGGGGCTAGCGGATCACCCAAACGACGTTAGCAACGGCGGAAACAGAGAAATTCTTGCAAATCATGTATCAAGAGCGCTTTGTATGCATTCTCAAAAGCGGTCTTCTTCGATATCAAGGACCTTTGGTAGTGTAGCCATAGCCTGTCTAATGCAACACACTGCTCTCTCTCTCATTTCCCCTGCAGATTGACCCTCAGTTCCTCAGGCCCCAAACGTGAGAACTCGGCCCAGGACCCCCCGTAGACAGTCCCATCGATGCCGGCCCTTTTCAATGCAAAGAATAGGACGAGGCCTGCATGGCAGTGTTGCAGTAGACGATGACTGGCTTCCTTCCAGAGAAGCCGTTTCTCTCGAAGATTTGACGCAGATCGGCGGGCGATTTGAAGCTGCCGTCCGCCTCGAGCACAGAGGCGATTGGGACGTTGACGGCGCCCTTGATGTGGCCTGGGAAGGAGAAGAGGAGAGGAGCTGGTGAACTGTATGCGGGGGGTCGAGGCAAACAAGGTGAACTAGTTCTAGACAACATTAGGTCTAATAAGTGAAACTGCAGAAACGCTGTGAAGGATCACGGCCGTGTTCGTGTGCCTAAGGAGCGGCCGTGCTGTCAAAGGCTGCCGCAGCTGCGACTGGCGAGGAGCCGAGGAGTCATGAACACACGGTTTCAATGGTGCCACGAATAGCTTAATGTTGCGGTCACGATTAATTCCAGGGGTTGACTACTATTGGTCTCAACCGTTTTGAAATAAAATGCATTTTAATAACCATGCTGTGTAGAAGGAGGCGTTGTGCGTTACGTAGACAGTGAGTGTTCAACTTCAGCTCAACATAAACTTCACCGATGAACGTCTACTGAAGTCCTTCTCAGAGAAGGAAGGGTGCGTGAGTGTCCGTCTGCTCTGGAGTCGGGTCTGCAGGTGGCTCAAGTCATCGCGGTCGCAAACGTAGACGCCGCCGTCGGCCCAGGTGGTATCCCTTTAGATCTGGAGACGTCTGTAGCGTCTGCTAACTTGGCTAGCTCCTCAGCAGGTTTCAATCGCAAAACCAAGTTAGCGAGTTAGCGGTGAACAGACTGCTAACCCCCCAGCAGGATCTAAGGCCGCTGGGCGTCCTGAATACAGGCAGAGAAGGAGGGGGGGGGAGGGGGAGAGGGGACGGGGGGGGGGGGAGGGCGGGAGAGACACTGTAATCGACTGCAACGAAGGTGAACTACGACGACACGCACAGAGTATCACAGATGATGTGACAAGTTAGACAACTTGAGAATGCATTCGCACCAAAGCTATGAATAATATTAGTCTCATGGCTGCCGAAACACCAATGCATTATAAATGGGGTTCCTCAAGGTGAAGCTAACGGCGATTGACCTAGCCTCAGTCATACTGTCGATGCTACATACATTAATTGGTGTGGGAGGTTTCCGCTTAAACGCCCGTTTCCGTCGGCCACCGTCCAGGGTATGCATTGGAAGCGAGATCAGGAGAGGGCGGCTAGGCGGAAAACACCAATGAATGCGCCAGACTACGCGCCTAATCTAGATGTTCGCATCGCCTGACTTTCGGCATCTGATGCAGCAAAGCAGTCAAATCGACCCAGAATTGTAATCGAAGGCAAACGTTTATTCGACGGCATATAATGCATACAAACAATTGACACAGCAGTTATTTCCCAGCAGCGTTCCCCGTAATCCCAACAGACCCAGAACCACTCGGTGGGCGGCACCGCCCACCTTGCGACAGCATTGCGTTGAAGTACTCATTCTCGTGGTTCTTTCCCAACCCAACGTCATTGCAATCCTCCCTGAGACGCGCATTCAACCTGATAATGAAGCCGGCAAAGAATGACATCATCGAAAGCTGCAACCGTTTAATGGCCTTACACGCGCCAACCGAATGACGTCGGACTGTCCAGTAACAACCGCTTAATGCACGTGAAGAATCTGGCGCTGCTCTGAAACGCCTCGGTTGCCCATGTCGTGATTTTCACTCTATTGTAGTGAGTGTGTAGCTACTACAGTAGCTACATATGCCTGGGTCCCCAACAGCAACGCCCATTCATCAGAGTTCACGCTATCACAAAGACCGTAAGGCACTCCTGATAGCAAAGTTTATCACGTGCGATGCATTGGCTGAGCGCTGAGTGCTTCATTTCCATTGTGCGTGTGGGCATGCAGCAGTGGAACCCATTCCAGTCTCGCTCAGCAGTAGCAGCCGATGTCTAAGACGAAAAAATGTCACAATAATTATTTCTCTGGCCACAATGGACACTTCAGATTGTTCGACGTGCTCACTCACTCACCCCGGCAGCTGTTGGAGTCGAGGTCGCGGGCGTAACCGGCGTCGCAGTAGCAGTTGAAGGATCCCTCGCCGTTCTCGCACTGCTCGTTGTCCGCACACGCCTTCTCAACCGTCTCGCACTCGTTCACGTCTGCAGGATTATCTGCGTATTTTCATCGTGCTGCACCGAACGGCACCAAAGCCTAGGTATGACTTAATGTTCTTCCTCTGAAGTATCTCACAGCGCAAGATCTCGTCTCGTCTGAGTGCGTGTTGCACTGAAGCCCTAATGAAGTAGCGCTTTCCCTTTCAGTGTTCCGACGCATTATCTATGCACCTGCGTAACTCATCGACCCCCACCCCCCATAAACTCTCACACCAACGCCCCCCAACCTTCAGCCTTCAGGGCCATAGGCAAGTTCGGCTAGTGCCATAGGTAGGTACCATACCAATGCAACCCTTGAACCTGGCCCAACTGTAAGAAACTGGGCGAAACGATTTGAGTGATCACTCCACTGTTTAGCTGCCGCACCGTTCTACTGCTAGAGAACCAGTACTCTATTACATCAACAAACCCAGGCATTCGTTGTCGACGTTCTCCCAGCCGTCCTCGCAAATGACGTTGCCGTCGGCGTCCACCTCCTTGACACCCTGGCCGCTGCTTCCCTTGGCTGAGATGATCTCCCCTCCTGCCTTCCACTCCTTGTACTCCAACTCTGCAGCAGAGACCAACAGTGTTAGCGTTTACATTCTAAGGAAGGAATGAAGAATGTCAAGGGAACAGCTGCACAGCCCAGTGACTAATCTTTAGAAGAGTCTATGTTGCATAAGACTTTTGACTGCATCATTTGCGAAGCGTCAGCACTCACAGAAGCATCGACCTAAAAGCGCAAGCCACATGTGTGACTGTGTATCAGTCTCAGACACTTGCGCATGGTGCAGTTCAGTTGCGGAACACCCACCGGACAGTTTGCGGTACTTGAGTCCTCCTTTGCCCAGATCCTCGCAGATGACGGCCTCCCCAGCGACCAGCTCCTTGATCTGCTTCTTCTTCAGCTTGTCGCCGTTGTCGTCCACGCACTCTGAACTTTGCAATGAATTTGGCAATAGATTATTCTTCAAATTTCTCAATATTCCAAAATTGTTAGGTGCAGTATACGAATGGCGCGAATGACGGCGGCCCCCTTGGACCACTGGCACTTGTACTTGAGGTTGTCCTCCACCCAGGTCTTCCACAGCTGCTTGCCGTTCTCGCAGGTCGCCTCGGCGTCTGTGGTAGAATGCAGGATTGAATGCACCTGGTAGCAAAACAAGGTAGGAGTTTGTGAGATAGGCCTCACCACTCACCAGACAGTTGACGCAGCTCGGCCGGCTGATATGGCATTCCCTTGTTCTTGCCACCGCCTCCTCCTTCTCCGACTCCTGTCCAAAGTTGGAAGCTGTCATAACTCATAACAACTGTTTGCCCATTTGTTCCACATCGGATTCAGACCGAACCGAAGCAGTTTCCAACCACAGTGGCTCAGTCATTTGGTATTAGTGTACCAGCAGCCCACCTGGCACCTTGTCCTTCTTCTCGCAGTAGTAGAACTTGCCGTCCTTGCCCTTCCTGACGCCCCCGGGGTTAATCCGCAGCTCCTGGGACTGATCCTTGCCGCTGCGAGTGTAAGCCACCGTGGTAAGGCAGGCTGAACGTGAGTGAAAGGCCTTCGTGTCTTTGAATTCCCAAACTTGTGCGCGGACCAATAGTGCTCTGATAGCACTCCACCGCTACATCCACAGCAAATAACGATTGTTGGCCATTTGCTTCAAAGCAACACTAACCCTTGGTCTTGATGTAGGGGGTGGGCTTGCCCTTGCTCATCTTGACGGCGCACTGGTACTCGACGTTGTCCAAGATCCACGTCTCCTCTGGCGACCTGTTCTTGCCCTTGTTGTCCTTGCAGGCGGCCTCTGAAGGCGAATAGGGTACTGTAGCTTTCTCCCTACCTACCAAGTTGGAGCTTCGTTTTAACACCTCTAATGTAGGACAGTATACCGATTTCCTGCAAGTAGCTGCCGGCGGGGTCCCTTTTCAGGCGGCACATGTAGGTCTTGCCCTCCTTCTCGACCAGCTTTCCGCCTTTGACTTCCTCGCCGTCGACGAAACAGCCTGCCGTTCAGAACGTTTCCAATAACCAATTGTCAAATTGAATATGTTGCCATGGATCAATCGTCTGAAGTCTGAAGGTGCTCATAAACGGGCACCGAAGCGCTTCAAACATAGCGCAACGAGACACAGTTCTAGAAAATGCTGCAGTTTTTCCGGGTTGGCTTATCTGCGAAATACAAACATCTACAGTGAACGCTCAACTGCTCACTAAACGATGCTCACTCCTCGTCCTCACCCCAGGGCATCATCTGGAGTTTCTCCTTGTAGACGCGGCACTGGAAGACGGTGTCGCCCGACACGCTGCGCTTCTTCAGCTCCACCTTCTGACCCTCGAAGTCGCACTTCGTGTCTGGATGAGGAATGCACGATGACTCTGACGAACGTACATCAAATGAAATCGATATTAAAACGCGAATTCTCGACCTTTGTTGAAGGCGCGCGTGACTTCGCCGCTGTCGTCGTCGCGATCGCAGATGTAGACGCCGCCGTCGGCCGCCTTCGTCTCCCCTGGGGGAATCGGCTCTCCACTGGGCGTCTTGCAGGCTGAGAATGAAGGGGAGAGAGTCGCTGTGCACAAACTATAATGAAGGTGCAGCAATGAAGGTGTAAGACAACTCAGAAAACACTCGTGTCAACGTTATGAATGAAAATACTTACCTAGTCTGATTGCTGAAGACACGCAACTGCAATATTGATGGAGTGGACTTTATGGTGGCGCTAATGTCATATGGCATTGACTTCGCGATAGTCATACTGTCGATGATACATATCTTAAACACCCCCTCTAATCGGCCATCGTTAGGGGAATGAAAGCCAGATCAGGAGAGGGCTGTTAGGCGAAATATTCTTTTATGAATTAAGCAAGCGCTCGCGCCTTGTCAGGATGTCCAAACCGTCAGAACGGTGAGCGGCGCACCAAACCGTTAACGCGACAGTTTAATTAGAATTGAATGTAAACGTTTATGAACTAGCGTATAACGCACAACAAGCTTCGGTATTAAAAAGTTGAGTTTGTATTCTAACTGACATTGCATAGAGTTGCGTTCTTTCTGCAGAGAGTGCGAGAGCTCATCGCCCGTATTGCTCCGCTTCACGAGCTCCCCCTTCGCAAGAGGGTATTGCATAGCAATATTGATATCACCCGGGATTTGGTTTTTAGAGCAAGCAAATCCCTCTTTCGAGCAACGCGTTTAAAAAGTGCGACAACGCATCTTCAATTCACAATTAAGTCACTCGCCCAGAAGCTGCCAGTGGACGACGTCGCCCTCCTTGCGGCAGCCGTACTTGAAGTACTCATCCTCGTGATTCTTGCCCACAGCCACGCCCTTCTCGTCGTCCGTCCGACACGCAGCCGGAAGATGAAGGAAGTTAAGGCGGTTCGTCAACGCTCACGCTAATGCATCGTAGCTAGTTTGTAGCTTGACTGTAACTGTTGAATAGCCTTGGAGGCAACCAGCGCAGGGGCTGGTGCAGGTGATGTATTGTACGAAGTCACCCAAGGTCATTGTACGAGATATCCTCTTTTCCATCGTCCAGATCTCCATCCAAATTGCACAGCAACGCCACCTGCAACGCTTTGGACGTGGTTTGGAACGCCGTTGAAGTTGGTCACAGGCTAGCTGGAGCAAGCCAGAAGTGCAGGGTTTTTTTTAGATGAGTGTTTTTCGCTCGGCCCGATTTTGTATAAAACAGCAGCCAATATCGATGAAATTTTAACACAATGTTAGAAAGGCTTTGGCATTTTGTATGTTAGGTGCCCAGCTTAATTGGTCTTGTAATGTACAAATTACAGGGTGTCAAAGTTGAGGTAAAAAATCTCACGATCGGCCGACTTTGAATCTGGGATCTCACGCTCTCAGATCTCGGCGTTGGAAAGTCGTAGAGCGGAGATTTTAGGCTCTACGGATAGGTCTCGACTCACTGATCATTCAGCTAAGAGGTTTTGAAATTCAAAAGTTTGAATTGCGCGCGCTACAGTACCCCGAAGGTCAAAACGCAAAACGGCTCTAGCTTGCTCGTCTTACGTCGTAGAGCGGCAATCGACACGTCAAGTGAAAGCTCTCGACGCGTTCTTTCATGTGACTGCAAAAGTTCTTTCAATTACGCAAACACGCACCGCCGAAAACGCCACTCTCGACATTTTGACGCTAAAATCGTTCTAACTCGCTCAACTTCCGTCGTAGAGAGACAATCTCGAGGTCAGTGGATAGCTCTCGACTCGCTGATCATTTGTCCTCCCATTGGTCGAAGCTCAAAAATTTGAATTTCGCGAGTTACAGTAACCCGAAGGCCCAAAAGCACAAAACGGCTCTAGCTTGCTCGTCTTACGTCGTAGAGCGGCAATCGACACGTCAAGTGAAAGCTCTCGACGCGTTCTTTCATGTGACTGCAAAAGTTCTTTCAATTACGCAAACACGCACCGCCGAAAACGCCACTCTCGACATTTTGACGCTAAAATCGTTCTAACTCGCTCAACTTCCGTCGTAGAGAGACAATCTCGAGGTCAGTGGATAGCTCTCGACTTGCTGATCATTTGTCCTCCCATTGGTCGAAGCTCAAAAATTTGAATTTCGCGAGTTACAGTAACCCGAAGGTTTGAAACGCAAAACAGCTCTAACTCGTCTGCCTTGCGTCGCAGAGAGGTGATCTTGAGTACCTTGGATAGCTCTGGACTCATTGATCATATTTTGTTCTCCCATTGGTCGAAACTCAAAGTTTGAATTTCGCGAGTTACAGTAACCCAAATGTCCGAAAACGCAAAACGGCTCTAACTCGCTCGTCTTACGTCGTAGAGCGGCGATCGACACGTCAGGTGAAAGCTCTCTACGTGTTCTTTCTTGCGGCAGCAACAATTTTTAACATTACGCAAGCACGCACCACGGGAAACGCCATTCTCGAGATTCGAACACTAAAATCGCTCTAACTCGCTTGATTTGCGTCGCGGAGAGACGATTTCGAGCTCAGTGGATAGCTCACGACTCACGGATTATTTACGAAACTTGAAAATTTGAATTTCGTGAGTTACAGTAACCCGAAGGCCCAAAAGCACAAAACGGTTCTATTTTGCTCGTGTTACGTTATAGAGCGGCAATCGACACGTCAATTTTAAGCTCTCGGCGTGCTCTTTCATGTGTCAGCAAACATTTTTTAATTGACTAAAACACGTATCACAGAAACAATAGTTTTGAGTTTCACTCTGGAACTTTCTGAATTGCTCATGTTTCGATTAGAGCGACACTCGGCACGTCATTCCAAGGCTCGCTACGTACTACACGCGCCAAGAAAAATAAACTTCGTTTTGTTCTATGGACAGAAGTACGACACGGCTTGATTGCTCATTGTGCGTTCTTTTGTGCTCTGTCATATGTTTGTCAAAACTTTGACACGTTTTTGTCACTTTTTTAAAAGCGTTGCCCGAAAGAGGGACTTTCTTAATCTAAAAACCAAATCCCGGGCGATATCAATATTGCTAAGCAATACCCTCTTGCGAAGGGGGAGCTCGTGAAGCGGAGCGATACGGGCGATGAGCTCTCGCACTCTCTGCAGAAAGAACGCAACTCTATGCAATGTCAGTCAGAATACAAACTCAACTTTTTAATACCGGAGCTTGTTTCACAACAAGTAAGTCTACTTCCCCATGTTGTATACTTGTATCACTTCTGTCGCATTGCGTTGCAATAAGCGCTTGAAAGTTTTACTATGTATGTATGAAAGCGCAATCAGCAGCGGAACTCATTTCTGACTCGTCCAGCAGTAGCAGCCGATGCCTGAAACGAGGAAAATGCCACAATAGGTATTTCTCTGACTCCGGTGGGCACTTCAAATTGTTAGACGCCCGAACTCACCCGCTGTTGGTGTCGAGGTCTCGGGCGTAGCCGGCGTCGCAGTAGCAGTTGAAGGATCCCTCGCTGTTCTCGCACTGCTCGTTGTCAGCGCACGCCTTCTCCACCGTCTCGCACTCGTTCACGTCTGTATGGCGATGGCGTTCGTGTACTCTCAGGTGTAAGTCTAAGCGGCAACATAGACCATCATCAATTGTTCTTTGAATTACATAATAAACGCACGCAAAGGGTGAACCACCCTGACTGTGCACTTCACTGAACCCCCAATGAGGAGCAGAGCTTCTGCTTAGTGTCACTACTGACAAAGCGTATGCCATTGCCAAACCCCTCCCCTAAACGCCCATCAATACTATAGGTAACTAGAGGAGACAGGTCGACCGACATAGCATGGGTGGGTTCTGAACGAGTCCACACCAAATTACTGAACGAGTCCACACCAAATTACTGAACGAATCCACACCAAATTACTGAACGAGTCCACACCAAATTACTGAACGAGTCCACACCAAATTACTGAACGAATCCACACCAAATTACTGAACGAGTCCACACCAAATTACTGAACGAGTCCACACCAAATTACTGAACGAGTCCCACCAAATTACTGAACGAGTCCACACCAAATTACTGAACGAGCCACATCAAATTCTGAACGAATCCACACCAAATTACTGAACGAGTCCACACCAAATTACTGAACGAGCCACACCAAATTACTGAACGAGCCACACCAAATTGCTGAACGAGCCACACCAAATTACTGAACGAGTCCACACCAAATTACTGAACGAGTCCACACCAAATTACTGAACGAGTCCACACCAAATTACTGAACGAGTCCACACCAAATTACTGAACGAATCCACACCAAATTACTGAACGAGCAACAAATTATAACGAGCCACACCAAATTACTGAACGAGTCCACACCAAATTACTGAACGAGTCCACACCAAATTACTGAACGAGCCACACCAAATTACTGAACGAATCCACACCAAATTACTGAACGAGCCACACCAAATTACTGAACGAGCCACACCAAATTACTGAACGAGTCCACACCAAATTACTGAACGAGCCACACCAAATTACTGAACGAGCCACACCATTACTGAACGCGAAATCGAAGCCTGAGAGGCGGAAGAACAAGGAGGAGACGGAGGGGCGGCGGCAAGCACTAGGAGGAATCGAGGCCGGCGGCGGAAGCACTAGGAGGAGACGAGGCTGACGGCGGAGCGCTAGGAGGAGATCGTAGGCCTGAGCGGCGGAGCATACTAGGAGGAGACGAGGCCTGAGCCGGCGGAAGCATACTAGGAGGAGACGCAGGCTGAGCGGCGGAAGACTAGGAGGAGATCGTAGGCGGCGGCGGAAGGACTAGGAGGAGATCGAGGCCTAGCGGCGGAAGACGGAGGAGACGAGGCTAGGGCGGTAAGCACTAGGAGGAGACGAGGCGAGCGGCGGTAAGCATCTAGGAGGAGACGCGGCCTGCCGGCGGTAAGCACTAGGAGGAGACGAGGCTGGCGGCGGAAGCACTAGGAGGAGACGCGGCCTAGCGGCGGAAGCACTAGGAGGAGACGTGGGCGAGGGCGGAAGCACTAGGAGGAGATCGAGGCCGAGCCGGCGGTAAGCATACTAGGAGGAGACGGGCGAGCGGCGGAGCAACAAGGAGGAGACGAGGCCGAGCCGGCGGTAGCACTAGGAGGAGATCGTAGGCCTGACCGGCGGCAAGCAAAGGAGGAGACGAGGCCTGCCGGCGGAAGTGGGCGAGGGCGAGCAAGCATAGCCTGTTGAAGGAAACACTGCCGAAACTAATCGAAAGGAAAACGGCCATCGCTGCGCTTCATGCGATTGCCGCCTGACGACAATCGCCGAAGACGGCCATCGCCTGAGAGCATCAAATCCGCTGAGTCGGCGGAAGGGGGGAAGGGAAGGTGGCTCGCAGAATTGGGGCGCGTGGGCAGTCCGCGAATCGGCGGAAAGGGGTGGGACCATATTGCCAGATTTGTGACCGAGATTGGGCTCAGAACCTACTGCCATAACAGCTGAAGCGGGCAAATAAAATCGGCGAACGCGAACGATCCCCCGATACTGCCGCCGCCAGGGAGACCATAATCCACGACCCACCGACGCATCTTATCACGTCTCCATCCTCTCGCCATACTTCTCGGCGTCCACCCCCACCCCCGCCGCTGCTCCCTTGCTAAAGATCCCCTCCGTCAGGGATGCACAAGACGAATAATCATTGAGCGGTTGGTAGTGGATAGAGCATCTAGACTCATCCTCGACGACAACCAAATCAGTCATTCCTTTTGCTGACCATCACAGAGCCTCACACCCACTCTGCCACGCCAACCTTTACCCCCCCCCCCTCTCTTCACACAAACTTGACTGCTCTACCACTTGACGAGGTGGTACATGTTGGCGGGCCCCCCTGATGCCCCCAAATTCGAAAATG
This sequence comes from Linhomoeus sp. GSCO2_2, assembly GCA_030248115.1. Classification (NCBI taxonomy): domain Eukaryota; kingdom Metazoa; phylum Nematoda; class Chromadorea; order Monhysterida; family Linhomoeidae; genus Linhomoeus; species Linhomoeus sp. GSCO2_2. The sequence continues at coordinate 5,611 of JASAMZ010001773.1, read as the reverse complement.
CCCCATATCCAGGCGCGCTACCGCCGCCTTTCCATGGGCACACCGGCAAGCAGGGGAGTTGAGGCATGCGGCTCGACCCAGCCCCCCCCCCCTCCCACACCTTAGAAACTAAAGGAACAAGGTACCTATGACACCCCACCAAATTACCCAGGCACACTCCAATGCGGGCCAATCCAAACCTCCTCAAGACCCCCACACCCACGGACCACACCGCCAAAAAACAACCCAAAAAGACAAGAAATGAAGCTTTCGAATGTCGTTTGAATGAATATCGTAGTCCGTAGGTACGGCGCGCGAGATCGAGCGAATTGAATTTCACAGGCCGAATCTGAATCGAGGGCCCACCTGCTGCTCGTGGTGCTGGACCAGCTCCTCCACGTGGTCCAGCGACCGTGACCAATTTTCGATTTTGAGCCCGCATTTGCGCACGAATGTGTCTAGGACGCTGAAATTTGGTGTCAGAGGTGTCAACACGTTAGGCTAAGATATCTCCAAGTGTTATCCATCTACCTTTCCTACAGCGTGCTGTGGAAGGGGGGCCTGGAGTTTCGAAAGACCCGGTATACCCCAGTTACAGTTTGCACTAAAACTCGGTGGCATATGCTTTGTCGCATGGCGGGTTTCAGATGAGGCTTAGCGCGACTACAAACTTCAGGGCGCGCTCCGCGCGCCCTGAAGTCGGTCACCGGTCGCGTTAACCCTGAGCTTCGACCCGCCAGACTGCGACGTCGACTGACTCTTGTGGACAGTGGGCGCAGGGCGAGACTAAGCATAGCCTGATTTCAAAGGAAACCTTCGATGGAGGCATCGAGAACTTTCGCGGTGCAACGATCCACAGACGAGATTCTTGGCCCTGTCGATCCACGCACACCGTGATTAGACAATTGCCGTGCTCAAAACATTGGGAGGCACTCATTCAGAATTTGGGGGCACTCATTCAGAAATTGGGGGCACTCATTCTGAACTTGGGGGCACTCATTCAGATATAGCCTGGTGACATACTGAAGTTGTACAGCCAAATTCTTAGAACGGCAACCGCCGAAGATTAATCCTTAGTAGAATTATAAATCCAATATGCCTTTTGGCTGAACCATCGCAGAGCCTCATCAACCCTATTTCAAGCCAAAGGCGCTTTACCTGCATTCAATGGACTCAGATGTCTCAGATCCGGGGCTAATACTCAACCTCCGTGTCAGCCTCTGCTTAAGTCCAAGCCCTGGCCCAAGTTTAATCAAGGTTGAACGAGAGGATTTCGACATAATAGCGCAAAAGTACCATTATAGTACGCCAATAAGCCCATTCCCTTCAACTTTGAGGAGGTCTTTTCCAGGGACGAGGTCAGGAGGGTGGCTTATTGGAGAATTTACAGTAAATTGGAGAGATGAGGACCACCCACCGGACAGTTTGCGGTACTTGAGTCCTCCCTTGCCCAGATCCTCGCAGATGACGGCCTCCCCAGCGACCAGCTCCTTGATCTGCTTCTTCTTCAGCTTGTCGCCGTTGTCGTCCACGCACTCTGCGTGGTTGCCATGAAGTGAATTATGGCTATGAATTTCGCAACGCACTTTCGCTATCTCGGGCGCCTGATTCACTGGAAGACGGCGTCGCCCGACACGCTCCGCTTCTTCAGCTCCACCTTCTGACCCTCGAAGTCGCATTTGGTGTCTGGATGACACTGCACGCTGACTTTGACGAACGTTACATAAAATAGAAATTAAAAGACGAGCTCTCGGCTTTTGTTGAAGGAGCGCGTGACCTCGCCACTCTCGTCGTCTCGGTCACAGACATAGACGCCGCCGTCGGCCGCCTTCGTCTCCCCAGGAGGAATCAGGTCAACGCTGGGCGTTTTGCAGGCTGAAGAAGAAGTGTACCCCTGAATTGTCAATTCGTCTGGAGTAAATTCACCCAATGCGATGGGCAGATCTTGCAGTCCCAGCTTTAGCTATCGCGAAAGAGCCGACACCAATTAAATGTCGATTACTACGGACACCCAACTCGTGGATACTGTTTTTACTGTTGACTTCCCAGGGGTCATACTTTTGTTGATACGTTACTACTGGCGCAGCAAACGCGCTTTGCTGGAACAATGGCCGTCATCGTTCAATGCAGCAGTGAGCCAGCCACATGGACTGGCAAGTAAACTGTTTCTGCGTTGGCACTAGAGAGTAGAGACCAGTTGCTCGACAATTCTTCAGTCGTCTGGAAGACGTTTCAAAGAGTGCCAAAGTCAACGTCGGATACATCAGTTGGCAGTTCATCAGAATTACACGGTGCATAATCGGTTTCTGTTCTGGCAGCAACAATTACGAATCGGCGGCACGGTGCGACAATGCATCTTCAGCACACAATTAAGTCACTCGCCCAGAAGCTGCCAGTGGACGACGTCGCCCTCCTTGCGACAGCCGTACTTGAAGTACTCATCCTCGTGATTCTTGCCCACAGCCACGTCATTGCCGTCGTCCGTCCCACACGCAGCCTGAAGATGAAGCAAGTCAAGGCGGTTCGTCAACGCTCACGCTAGTGTCTCGTAACAGTTTGTAGCTTGACTGTAACTGTTGAACAGCCTTGGAAGAAACCAGCGCAGAGGCTGGTGCAGGTGATGCATTGTAGGAAATCACCCAAGGTCATTGTACGAGATATCCTCTTTTCCATCGCCCAGATCTCCATCCAAATTGTACAGCAACGCCACCTGCAACGCTTTGGACGTGGTTTGGAACGCCGCTAAAGTTGGTCACAGGCCAAGCCAGAAGTACAGCAGGCCACCGCAAAAGTAAGCTATCGAGTAGCGATCAATTTGAGCTGAAGATGTCTTATTGGCAGTCTAACTAACGAGAAATTTTGGCATTTACATTCCGGCAGAGTTATGTATCTTCAGGAGTTGTACCCACTTCATAAGAAGACAGCCCACGCTGTCTCAGGAGTCTCACAACTGTCGGCGGAAATTCGCTCACTGGAATCTTCGTTGTGTGAGAGCTGCTGGCGCCTAAGACAGGCGAGTGCAGACAATCGACCAGCATGTTTCATTTTGGCTTAAGGTCGCCCGACAGACTGTCTATGGTAGGGGAGCAGTTATTCTACCTGTAAAATTGTTCTACTCGTTTTGTGCAGTTGTTCTACTCGGCTGTTCAGTTGTTCTGATTCTGTCAAACATTTTGCATACTACTCTCATCCAGGGTGACCAATAGAAACTTAAACTAGTTTCAGTTTCAGTTACAATCAGTTAACTGAAACTGAATCGAAAATGCCACAGACTCCATAGCTGAAACTGAAACTCACAATTTAGTCTCTCCATTGCTGAAACTGAAACTCACAACAACAAATATGTTGCAAAATGTCAGCATATTTTCACAAAATTCCGGCAAGCTTTTACGACGAAAGTAGGCGTTTCGTTCACAATTAGGCTCAAGTATTTAAAAAGACCAACATTCGTTCAGAAGAGCTTTTGAATCCACAAATTTTAACTGAAACTGAAGCTAATATGAGTTTCTATGGTAACATTTGGCAGACGGAAAGAAACAAAGAACCTATAAGTTGCGCCACATTTCAGGAACTACAGGACATTGGAAAGTTTTGTGCTTGGAAGTGTTTCGGGTCGCGTTTTACCAGTCGACGATTCCGGTCAAGAGAATTGCATTTCGGCGTGAGGATCTTCCGTGGAATCCGCCGAGAGATATTTGGCTGGCGGTAGGTGCGAATCGTGCAAACTCCCACATTCTCGCAACACAGGCAACGCTGTTTGAACAATATTCTCCACTCCGTACTGCCATTACGTTAACAATCGGCTAACTCTCACGTACACAACAAACTCTGGCAGAATTAAGGCGTTGACTACAACACTATTCAACGTCAACGTCGAAGTTTGGTCGCTTCGGCTCCTTCTGACTCCCATCATTCTTCGTCGTCTCCTCCTGTTCATCATCCAACGTTTGGTCTTCCTCTCCCGCATCCTTCGGTTCTTCAGTTCCCAAGTCGGTCAGTGCCACAGCGACGCTCTTCCCAGGTAGGGCGCAGGGGCGTAGTACTCCTTGAGAAGGACGAATTGGGGTCCGAGGAAGGAGCCGACCAATGAGATGAGAGAGAAGGAGCCGAGGGCGATGGACCGTATGACGGTTGAGAAGAGCTCGACGCTCAGCTGCTTGTAGGCCACCCAGACGACGCCCACGTTCAGAGCGTAGCCGAAGAGCGCCAGCAGCGTACCCGCCAGGTGGTAGGCCTTCCACACACCCAACACGTGCATCAGGAAGATGCAGAAGAAGCAGGAGAACACGCCGCCTGCAAGTATGCAGAACGCATCCTGTTGAGTTTGGGTTGCTTACTCCAGCCAGCACCGTATTGGGCATCGCTGCATACTGCGAGGCTAATCCATGCTTCGTGAAACTCTTCAGCACTTAGGTATGTAGTTCTTTTACTCGCTCGATGTGTTTTGCGTTTCAACGGTTGCTCCTTTAGATAGCTTAGCCAACAATGGCCGGCTTTGAAGATTGTGTGACTAACCCATCACACGTAAAACCTTTCGAACTTATCAGCACCTCACGCTCATCTGTATTGCACTTCCTATTATAAAACCTTCAGAGACGAGGAAGAGCACCCTTCTTCCGAGCCAGCCCTGATAGTAGTAGTCCATGAGGACAAGGAAAGGAGTCCACAGACGCAACAACCCATAGGAGGCCACTTTGATGAAGGGATTGCCGTAGAGGTCTTGGATGTTCATCAGCATCACTGTTCCCACGAGGTTCATGCATATTCCAGTGGCAGACTAAACAGAAAAGCGAAGTACAGGGTTTTTTTTTTAGGTGACCACATTTCGTTTCCGAATAACTTTTGCAAGGGGCATCGAAAATAAGTGAAACTTGGCACAAATACAGACCCATGTGTAAGGTTTTGTCACGAATTGATTTCGTCGAAATTGGTTTGTCCGTTAGCAAACCGCGGCGCGTCCCGCAAGAGCACTCATTTCGCCGATCTCGGCGTCTTTGGCTCACTGTAACTTGAGCCAGGTGAGAGATAATGAGACGCGGTTTGTACGGTTAGAAAGCCGAAAAAGCTTAAATTTGGTGTCCAATACGGCTTGATTCGTTTGCTCGTTGCCGAGAAAAACGCAATGCAATACGCTGACGGAAACGAAAATCGGCCTCGCGCCGCCGTGGCCAGCTTCTCCTCAACGCGATGGGCTCGATCCGCCCGATTCGGAGGAACTGTCGCTTGCTTTTTCTTCCGCATTGTCCATTGTTTCTTGTCGTCAATACACCAAATTAAAGCTTATTTTCTCGGCTTTCTAACCGTACAAACTGCGTCTCATTATCCCTCACCTGGCTCAAGTTACAGTGAGCCAAAGACGCCGAGATCGGCGAAATGAGTGCTCTTGCGGGACGCGCCGCGGTTTGCTAACGGACAAACCAATTTCGACGAAATCAATTCGTGACAAAACCTTATACATAGGTCTATATTTGTGCCAAGTTTCACTTATTTTCGTTGCCCCTTGCAAAAGTTATTCGAAAACAAAATGTGGTCACCTAAAAAAAAAACCCTGTAGATGGGAGGGAGGGAGGGAGGGAGGGAGGGAAATATTAAGCCGGACGCTTTATAGAAAGGACTGTACAGCCTTGCTTGC
>JASAMZ010001772.1:0-11485 GCA_030248115.1 Linhomoeus sp. GSCO2_2 | reverse complement strand
GATTTTTTGGCTTGTTTGGCCCATATCTCGAGACTGGAGTGTCGTTTCGACATCGGACAACAACTAATCGATAGCCAAAAGTATCGACTCTTTTACTCTTCCACTTTAGAGCACTCGCAAACCACTCTGTATTAATAAAACAACTCAACTTTTTTAAAACAGCTTGTTGATACCGATTTTGAGGTTGCGAGCCCGCACTCGCGCATGAGTTGAGATACAGTGCGGACGCGAGATGTGACCACATGTTGCCGCGATTTCAAGTAGTCAAGTAGACCTTACTAGCATTCATACAGCGTGCTGTGATGGGGGGGGGGGGGGGGGGGGGGACCTGCTTGTTTGTACCTACCTATATCGCTGCCGCTCTGTTTGTTCACAGATAAATCCAGTCGAAGAGTACCACAGGCGCGGTGCGCACTTCCGCTCTAAAGAAGTGTTGTCGTTTCTGGAGCCGTCAACTAACGTTGAGTTCGACAGGATGAACGTGGTACTATACTGTCAGCGGATTTACATGCTATGGAATGACGACCGTAGTATTGCCATCGGAGCTCCAGAAACAGGACCGAAGTACGGCATACCTACTTAAAATTACATACAACTTGACTCCTGATTGATCACTGAGTAGGTAAGAGAGTACATCAACACCCTCCACTCAGAGACACTGCAGTCAAGCCACTCTGCGTCGACGGTGTTGGAATGTATGCCTGGTTGCAGATTACTCCATACAGAGAGACAGACGAGCCGGGTAATGGAACATGAGTGCTCTTCTTTGGATTCTCTTGGAAAATCCATCACACCTGTCTAATAACACAACACCATTCTTGAGCTAAATAGGTTTTACAACTTTCTAGGTTTAATATCACAACAAGGTTCCACAGGGTGGATCAGAAAAGTGACACCCCTGAATTTGCGGCCACCATACTCAAGCTGGCGCCGCACGCGATTTACGTTGCGCAAAATGATGCCATTTACTCTCTAATGCACGAAATGGGTTCAAATTCTGGCACTTTATCAGAAACATCCTGCAGTATACTCTCTCAAAATTTGGGCCTGATAGATGGAGTCCAGCTTGAGTATGGTGGCCGCAAACTCAGGGGTCTTAAATTTTTTACCCACCCTGCAGAACACAACACGATTCTAGGGCAGGCAGCCGCAGTGTTGGCCATGATCGACACGCGCAGTTCCTGGCTCGCAGTAGCGTCCAAGCCCGAGGCGGTTTGTCGAAAGATGAGACTTGCAAATAATAGCATTGCACTGGCTGATTTATAAGACTTCTTCCAATTAGGTCCGTGAGGAAGGAAAAGCGAGATGCGACTGCTACAACAGTTGCCCCCAATTGCCAACGCTTGTGGTTCCAGGGACGCTTTGCAAGAGCAAAATATAGTTTTCGGTACTAGTTTGGTTTTAAGGCGGGAAACCAGCAAAGTTCGCTTCGCAGAATGGTCACCGGTTTCAAATCTTGTCAAACGCATCTGCCTTCTCAATGTCCTACATACCTGCCGTAGACCGCCGTCGTGGTGAACTAAGTTGACCCAAATTGAACTTGAGACTGTGCAGTGTGCCATCATAATTTGCAGCACTGTATCAGCACTTGTCTCCAAGGCGTCCTAGACCGCGAGTGGGCCCAGTCGATCGACTTCCGATCCGGGGGTGGCGAGGCCTACCCACTAGTGGCCAAAGACGTCGAAGCGAAGTTCCACGAGGCCAACAGGCCCATTCATCGATCCTCTGCCACTTGCCCATTCTACTTCGAGCGGAGACTGGTCGCGGACAACTCTATCGCATAGAGATCCTTGAGTGGTAAGCAATCCCCTCAGTATGCACTCCGTCGCCTCCGCTTGCAGGCGCGCGTGAACATCTATCCGACCAAACCAGCATCGGGGAGTCCCACGACTGTTCAAGGCGATATGGTCGTGGAGGTGGCGTCCCTTCGCGGTATTCTTCGAGCCAGACTTGAACGAGAACACCCCGACCCTTGCAAGGCACGGCGATACCGTAAGCCGCCGAATAGTGGTACCTATGTGCGCACCCCAGTATTGTTTCTGCCACGCCACGCAACGCACCACCATTCTGCGTAAATAACTATGATGGCTGGAGTTATGTTTGGCGGCACTAAAGTCGGTTAAATGGAACTGAGGCTGAGGTTAAGCGGAATAACTCGGTAGATAACTAGCTAGATACGTAGGCCCGTCCATTCGGGCCTGCATCACTATTATTTCAAATTTGCTCAGCCATGATCCACAAATTTGGCCGCCCACCTCGTTGTTTACGGTAATCACCGTTCTGTTCCAAATAGTTGCGGCAGCAGCAAATTCGGTTTTCATATTACAGATCCCGCTCGCAACTTATGGAATAAAACGAAAGTCTGACGACCCCGCTATCGCTAACTCTGACTCCATCAGTGTCTCAGTTATGTTATCATCATGCTTCCGGTGTCCCATTACTCGTTAGTGGCTTTGATCTTTCTAAACCAGTGAACAGACAGGTTCTTTTTCAAACCTCTGAGTCAGAGTTACAATACCAAGCAACCTAGTCATATCGAAAAACTGTGGGACAAATACTTGGACTCCAATGGAATGCCATCCAGAATAAGCTCACTTCGCGCGGTTGAATTCCATCATCATTTTGAACCAAGGTTGGCTCACATACTCTAGTGCAGACGTTGTTATTTTCAAGGTTGTCGAAAGATACCAACCAGCCAAGTCGTCCAGGTGGCGCAGTTCACTCCACAAACGTCAACCTCTTTTCCTCCAGTAACACCTCTGTTGCTGTGCCTCCCTGACAAAGCGCAAAGCAGCCAAAGAGATGCTCTCCATCCCATAAACCCCTAAACTACCATTCAACACACATAGTTTTCTTTTCCCGCAAGAACCAAAATTTTGCATGGTGATTGTGTATGAAAGTACACATCAGACACCATCAAAGCGCCAAACTCACAATCAACGACCTAAAGAACCCCAAAATCGAGTATAATTTGCAGAGTCCAACGGACAGACAAAGTTTAAACTGACGAAGAGGGATACTGCAGTTCCAAAATTTTACAAATCAGCTTTTCAGACGAGCGTTAGATGTAGACTATTCCAAAATCATTGTTGTGCGCAACAACCGGCAACCGTAACATTGACACTTGAACGCGCTACCGCACAAAATTTTCTCTCTGTCAGCCACCGACAATTTCTTTAAGACAAGACGACGATTGGATGGGACCATTCGAGACAGTGGCGTCCATATGGGTTAAGCCCAATGGGAACAGCAAAGATGTGAAGAATTCGTCTAAATGAGAAACATAGTTAGTGGCAAGCGATTGTGGTTGACTACTTCAGACGAGTGCGCCTCAGGGCTACCTGGCACTTGGACGAAGCCTAATGAACCAATGCGCGGTAAGGTCTGCAGAGGGCAAGCCAGTCTTCTTGCAAACAGTCAATGTGCCTGGAATGTTTGGGGACGCTTGGCACTTCGCTGCCTCTTGTTCAATGACCATACACGAAGAAGAACTGGCTGTGGATTCAACGCAGTGGATGAAGAGCGAACGGCGTGTATTTGAACTGGACAGCGCCAGCGACAAAATACTGCTTGTCAACAGTCGTCTAACTCGCGTGTTGGCGGCGTCCTGGAACGAGGTAGAGAAGCGCAAACTGGAAATGGAAGACGGTAGGCGCTCGTTTATCCCGCAAGCATATGGTAACTACATATGTACTTTATCCAACTGATGTATCTTCAGTTCTGCAGGATGGCGCCATGGTCCGTCAGAAAAAGTATCCATTCGCCACTGTGAAGTCACTACTATGGACACCGACAGGGGATGTTCATCGTGCCACGAAGCTAATTGACTGCCGCCTGTCCTACCTATTTCCCGTTCTAGAGTTAGGTACTATACCTGAATTCACCCCTTTCTAAAGGGTTTCCATTTTTTCGCCCGGCCTCAGCCGGCCGAACCCCTACGAGAGCTTTTCGTGCGTTCGTGCGTTCGTGCGTTCGTGCGTCCGTCCGTCACGCTCTCATATCTCGGCGTTGGTAAGTCGTAGGAAGGCGATCTTGGGCTTTATGGATAGCTCTCGACTTACTGGTAATGTTGCTAAGAGACTTCGAAATTCAAAAGTTTGAATTGCGCGCGCTACAGTAACCCGAAGGTCGAAACGCAAAACGGCTCTAACTCGCTCGTCTTACGTCGTAGAGCGGCGTGCGATAGGTCAAGTAAAAGGTCTCGACGTGCTCTTTCGTTTGGCATTAAAAGTTTTCTTAATTACGCAAACACGCAACACGAAAAGCGACATTGTCGCGTTTTTAACGCAGAATTCGCTCTAACTCGCTCAGCGTGCGTGGCGTCGTAGGGAGACGATCTTGAGTTGGTTGGATAGCTCTCGACTCGCTGATCATTTGTTCTTCTATTGGTCGAAACTCAAAAGTTTGAATTTCGCGAGCTACAGTAACCCAAAGGTTCAAAACGCAAAACTTTTCTAACTCGCTCGTCTTCCGTCGTAGAAGGGCGATCTTGGGCTCTACGGAAAGGTCTCGACTCACTGAGAATTGGGCTAACAGGCTTCGAAGTTCAAAAGTTTGAATTGCGCGCGCTACAGTAACCCAAAGGTTCAAACTGAAAACGACTATTACTAGCTCGTCTTACTTTGTAGAGCGGCGTGCGATAGGTCAACTAAAAGGTCTCGACGCGCTCTTTCGATTGGCGTAAAAAATTTTCTTAATTACGCAAACACGCAACACGAAAAGCGACATTGTGCGTTTTAAACACAGAAATCGCTCTACCTCGCTCAGCGTGGGTCGTAGAGAGACGATCTTGAGTTTGTTGGATAGCTTTCGACCCACTGATCATTTGTTCTTCTATTCGTCGAAACTCAAAAGTTTGAATATCGCGAGCTACAGCAACCTAACGGTTCAAAACGCAAAACTTCTCTAACTCGCTCGTCTTACGTTGTAGAGCGGCATTCGTTCGACCGTTTGAAAGCTTACGTTGAGGCAGTTGTTGAACGGTCATTCCTAAAGAAATACTTTTGTTTTTTTAAACCCTTGTCTTACGAACAACTTTGTCTGCTAAAAAAATTAATCCCGGGCGATCCCAATGTTGCCTTGCAACAACCGCTCAGAAATGCATGTGTCTTGCTCAAAAAATTAATCCCGGGCGATTCCAATGTTGCCCTGCAAGAACCCCTCAGAAATGAGCGTGTCAGAAGTAGCGCATGAATTGTGGACTCCGGGCGGGCGCGCGTCATATCGGAAAGGCTTCGAAATACTTTACAAAAGTATCCACTCTTTTACTCTTCCACTTTAAAACACTCACAAACCACTTTGTATTAATAAAACAACTCAACTTTTTTAAAACAGATTGTTTGTGACCACATTTTGTTTTTGAACAGCTGTTGCAAGACAACCAGAATTAGTGTAACAAATCCATGTTTAAGGTTTTGTTGCGAGTTGGTGTCGTCGAAATTGCTTCACACGTTAGTGATACTCTCTGGCGGACAAACTCTGGACAAACGGTGTACAAATTGTGGCCATTACAATTGCTGAACGGTCCGCTTAGTGGTGATGTGTATGTATGCCACAATCCTTCACACACTATCACTTTTAGAACAGCATGCCGGGATACGATAATCCAAGCGTTCGATCTATTTCAGCTAGTACAGGAGACGGCATGGACGACCAAGTTATATTTTTCCTTTCGCCAGATGACTACATTATACCTCATATTCAAATTAGGTCCTCTGGCTTGCCTCTGTGCCTGGTTTTGCTCGAGGGCTGGCGGCTACGAGGTTTTGATATTTGTCCACGATCCGACCAAACAAGGTCAGAACACAAAACGCCATCAGACTTCATCACAGAACTCTACCAGACTTCTGCAGACTACGTCGAATTGAGTCTATGATGCAACTTCTACCATGCGCACTAGGTAGCACGAAAGTCAAAGATTGGGAGCCCCACCATAAACGCTCATTGCCAAGCTTGCTGATTTCCCCTCTTTCCACAGTAGGTAGATACATCTCCTTCAATTCGACATTTGAATGCGCGCTCAGCACATTGTGTGAAATACGGTATGTACGGCAAATCTTGCACTCAAATTTGAATTTGGGCATAAGGAAAAGCAGGGCCACCTCCATGAGAATATGCTAAGGTGGCCAATTTTGCGTTGTGAGCCCGCATTCCCGTCCCGTCAGAATGGTGTCCGTGGCGGCAACGCATTGAACATCAGTCTGCACGTGAAGTATCCCATAGTTGCCCGTCGGGGGGCATACCTATAGCACCACAATTATGGTAAAATTTTTTGAAATTTCGAGGTAATGTGGCTTGTGGCCAAAACTAGAGTGCAAGTTTAGTCTAGAACTAACACATCGCGGCATGCTGTCGCGCGGCGAACAAATTTCGAGACCAATAATGGGGTCAACCTTGTAGGGCCATATGTCCCTCGAACATTGCAGCACCTCGAAGGTTTAGGCAAATTCGACTAAGTTTCGACAGCACCATAGTGTACTTAAGAATCAGCCAAATTGCTTGAGGTCGCAATGCAGTGTCTATGCAAAGATCAATCCTCTCAGAAAGCGTCTCACACAAAAGGCCATCCCTGATGCACGATTTGACCACCGTATTATGTAAACCCTCCAATATGCCCTCATAGGGAGGGAGGGGGGGGGGGGGGGGGGGAGGCTTGAAACTTTAGATTGGCTCATCTTTAGTTACTATGCATCAGCAAAAGATACCTGTGTAGTAGGTGCGTGGCCGCCAAGCCGAATATTAGCCTCTGCACGGCTCCACTAGGGGATGCAGGCTGCAGCGCGAGTGCCCTGACGTGATCTTGGGCTTGCCTTTCTTCAGAAGGTTTTACGTGGAGCTCCAACGACACACGAGGTCGGTTGCCTGACTTCAAATAGCAGCGATAAAGTGATGAGTCGACGCCAGTCGCCAAGTTTCAGTGAACCACACCACCGCGTCGTCATTGCCAGAGCAAAGGAGAATTGCGATGAAGGGCTTTGATTGTGACTGCCTCTCGGTCAAGAAATGCACTTGCAGAACAGTATTGTCGCGAACTGTTGCACATCGGCGGACTTTAATGATTGATCGCTGGACTGAAATGCCAGATCTACTAACATCTACATACCTCTGCTACTGTCTTCTTGTTTGTGTGAGTGTGTGAGAGAGACAATTATATGGAGGAATGTTTGCGCGACCACCAACTTCAACTTAACTCGTGTTGCAATCGGCACCCTCTTGTGGCGCTGCATATAGAGGCTACGAATTAGGATAGACGTCCACGGACTACTTACACTCAGATTATGCATTGACTTTTGACACTGTACCCTCGAGTGGATTTCTGGTTCTACTCTAACACGCGACCACATGTTTCTGGAGAGGCCAATCGTGGTTCGTACGCAGTGGCGGATCCAGGATTTTGGAAATTTGGAGGTGGCGGAAATTTTGGGCCATAGGGGGGACCAGGATGATGCAAAAATTGCATCGAATTTTTTGCGCCGCAGGCAAAAATTTTTATGAATATTAATGTGTAAAATTATGAAATTGCTCGAAAATGACGCCGCAGGCAATAGTTTTGCCGACGTTGGTCACTTATGTGGCAAAATTGCCTTTAACAAGCGCCGCAAGTGAAATATTTAGCCAATTTTGGTCTCTAACGTTAGAAAATAGCTCTAAAATAGCGCAGCAGGCGTAAGTTTTTTACTCTGGAGGTGGTACCGCGCAAAATTTTTTTCTCGGGAGGCGGAAAGGGGGGGGGGCGGTTTGACCGAACCGACTCGTGGAACTTCGCTTTAGTATCTTCGGCAATCGGTGGGTAGGCATCGGCTCGAAAGACAACAGCCAGCAGTGGCCACTCCATTTCTGGAGACACCAAGGCGGGCCTCATTGGACACGTATTGAGACAGTCCAGGCACGGATCTAGGATTTTTCTGTAGGGGGGGCCCAAATGTATACACTTCGAGAAATTCTCTTAAATAGCGCCGCAGGCGAAAATTTTGCTATTTATACGGGCCACAGGTGAAAATCTGCCATTTCTAAGCGCCGCAGGCGAATTATTGCCATTCCTAAGCGCCGCAGGCGAAAATTTTGCCATTTCTAAGCGCCGCAGGCGAAAATTTTGCCTTATCTAAGCGCCGCAGGCGAAAATTTTTACATTTGTGGGCCTTTACTTACAATTTTCAAGGGCCCGCCCAGTACTACAGTCCGGGCTCTAGGGGGGGCCCGGGCCCCCTGGGCCCCCCCCCCCCTGGATCCGTGCCTGAAACAGTCGCATCTCGCCAACTTCCCCACAGTCTAAAGAGAAGAGTGTCCAGTTCCACATGGAGTTCATTGGAATTTGAAACGCTGCAACGTAAAACCATTTCTAGAGGTGTAGCTGTGACGGCCAGAATCCGCATTCGTCCAGAATCCGCATTCGTCCAGAATCCGCATTCGTCCAGAATCCGCATTCGTCCAGAATCCGCATATGCCGATTCCGATTCTGGATGGCGACCCGTCCGCATTCCGCACAATGCAGATTCTGGACGTGGCGCCGTCCAGAATCCGCTTTGAAGATAGGAGAAGCATGCTCCTGGCTCTCTATACGTACATAACTTGAACGTCCAGAATCAGCATTTCTTGATCGAATGCAATGTTACTGTCTTTGAAAGGATGATTCTTCTTTTGAATTCAGGCTATGCTTAGGCTCGCCCTGTGCCCACGGTGCACAAGAGTCAGTCGGCGTCGCAGTATGGCGGGTCGAAACTTAGCCTTAACGCGACTGGTAACGATGTGATTCTGGGACTGCCCTTCTTCAGACGCTTCTACGTGGAGTTGCAACGACACGCGAGGTCAGTTGAGCGGAGTGAGACCGTGTTCACGTCGGCTCTGGAAATTTCAATGGCAAATTATTCAGCGAACCCCACCAACGTGTCCTTATAGCGAAGAGCAGAGAGCAGTGCGACAAAAGGTCTTGAATCATCACTGAGACCTCTGAGTGATCTCCGTTGGTAGTTGGGTGGTGAACAAACTGGAGAATCGGGGCTATGCGTCTGTGCGTGTTGCTGCAATTAAAGAAATAATGCTGCAATTATTATGCTGCAATTAAAGAAATAATGTTGCAATTATTATGCTGCAATTAAAACCAGGCAAGTCGTCCGGGGGACGCAGTATACTCCACAAATTTGAACTCCTACGCACGGTGACTCCTCTCCCCTGTTGTGGTCTCCTGACACCCCTAATCGCAAAACTAATGCCGAATTCGTGATCTACATCCCAAAATACCCCAGAATCGACATACAACACCCCTAACTTTCTATGGACTCGCAGAACCAAAATTCTGCACTTGGGGTACGGTAGCATGCGAATTCGTCATAGGTACGCTTAAACATCATCTAAACGCTAAACGAATGCCAAATTCGTAATCAGCGCCCCCGAAAACCCCGAAATCGAGTATAATATCGAGAAAGTCGACCCAACACCCAATATTCAAATGGACGCGGCAGGGTTACTGTAGCTCTGCAAATTTGCCAAAAACACTTTTCTGGACCAGATTTCAACGTAGAATCGTTTAAAACCACTTTTGGAACGATTTGGCTACGCATTCGAGCGCTAGAAGCGCCGAAACGCGAAAATCGCAATTTTCGACTCCGGAGTCAAAAAAGTTCCACCAAGATAACTTTTTTGTGTTTCAACCGATTTTCTCCGTTCATGGCTCATTCGATAGAGGACATCTGGGAAGGAGCACCAAAGGCGGTCTGGCCGCTCTAGCTGCCACCTAGCCCGCACAGCAGCCCGTCAAAGTTGGAAAAGGGCCAAAAATCGCGAATTTTTCAAATTTGGCGCCAAAATGGGTCCCGCAGCGATCCAATTCTTTTTTTCCACCCTCGGCCCTATCGAGTGCTACAACATATCAAAAGATAGTATATACCAATATATGCAACTTTTTCGAGTTCTACCTTGTTTAACCCATTTTCCAGTACTTTGAGAATTTAAATTTTTGAATTTCCCGCCAACGGGGTCCCGCAGCGTGACCCCATATGTCGTGCAGGTTGCCCACCCACTAGGCCTACCCAACGCAAAAGACCGTTTGCAAATCGGCCGCTGCACGCGCGAACACCATCCGTTAGAAATTACTGCGTTTCGCGCACAATCGCTATATACTCCACACTTTTTTGTGGAGTATAAAAATATTGCTGCAATTATGCTACCCTTGCCTAGTTTGTGTATCACAACAACTGTAACGTTTCGTGTTAACATCTCCATAGTAACTGGCGATATGTATTTGACGAAACATTCTGTATTCTTGCGCGACAAAAGGTGACACCAAGCAGAAGCGGTCGCGACTACCGTACCGGGTGGTCCAAAAAAAAGTGGCACCCTTTGAGCGCCCACAACTTGGTCATACGGTAACCGATCGCGTTGAAATTTTGCACGTTTATTCCCATCTACAGTACCAAAAGATACACCGAATTTCATCCAATTTGAATAGACAGAGCAGGAGTTGCGGCTCTGTGAATTTTAAAGTACTGTGGAAATTGAAGCAACAAGTTGAACATTCGACCTTCCATAACTCTTGCGTGGGTTAGGCGAGCAAGGTCAACTTTTTACCGGATATACTCTATTAATAGGTTTCCTACCTGACGACCATGTTAAAACCAAACAGTTTTAAAAGTTACGATAATGCGGCGCCATGTAACTCAAAAGCGCGGTCTGCGGCTGGCGCTCGACCTGGGTTTTCATGCGACATTTTCGCAACTTTCAAAACTGTTTGGTTTTAACATGGTCGTCAGGTAGGAAACCTATCAGAGTATATCGGGTAAAAATTTGGCCTTGCTCCCTTAACCCACGCAAGAGTTAATGGATGATCGAATAATTCCGCAGTACTTTGAACTTCACAGAGCCATAACCAGTTCTGTCTACTCAAATTGGATGAAATTTGGTGTACCTATTGGTACTGTAGATGGGAGTAAACCTGCAAAATTTCAGACCGATCGGTCATCGTACGACCAAGTTGTGGGAGCTCAAAGGGTGCCACTTTTTTTTGGACCACCCGGTAGACGCCTTTAAATAAACTGCTCTATTTTGACGATATTGACTACAGGTCGAGCCGTCTTTCTATTTGCGCTGCTTGGTAAGGCGGTAAGTACATACCTAGGTATATACGCACATACAAAGGAGCTTTCACCCCTCCACTGCTTCCACTCAGCCTGGGAGGCTTTCGCGAGCGTTGTCGCGGGTGTAGTGTAGTGTGTTGTGCCGTGTCGTAGCGGTCTATTCCCACATGCTAAACCTGGGTCGTTGAAGTAAATACTTACAACTTCATCTTCTGAATATGTCGAATGGTGCTTCTGCTCCAAAACGTCGCCGGGCTACCAACAGCGATCGTCACAACTCCGCACGCGCAACAACAAACCCTGGCGATGAACAGGAGACGACTCTTCGACCTCCGCTGCTGTGCATGCACCATTCGCACCCGCATCTCTGGAGGGCCGTCGTTGCCCTGAGAGAAATGATTGCCGACAAAGTGGTC
>JASAMZ010001771.1:0-18932 GCA_030248115.1 Linhomoeus sp. GSCO2_2 | reverse complement strand
GATGGCTTCTGGCGCTGAAGCATTTTTATACTCCACAAAAAAGTGTGGAGTATATAGCGATTGTGCGCGAAACGCAGTAATTTTAACCGGATGGGGTTCGCGCGTTCAGCGGCCGATTTGCAAACGGTCTTTTGCATTGGGTAGGCCTAGTGGGTGGGCAACCTGCACGACATATGGGGTCACGCTCCGGGACCCCGTTGGCGGGAAATTCAACCAGGCAAGTCGTCCGGGGGAACGCAGTATACTCCACAAATTTGAACTCCTACGCACGGTGACTACTCTCCGTTGTGGCCTCCTGACACTCCCAATCGCAAAAGTAATGCCGAATTCGTGATCTGGCATCCCAGAATACCCAGAATCGATATACAACACCCCTAACTTCCTATGGACTCGCAGAACTAAAATTCTGCACTTGGGGTACTGTAGCATGCGAATTCGTTATAGGTACGCTTAAACATCATCTAAACGCTAAACGAATGCCAAATTAGTAATCAGCGCCCCCGAAAACCCCGAAATCGAGTATAATATCGCGAAAGTCGACCCGACACCCAATTTTCAAATGGACGCGGCAGGGTTACTGTAGCTCTGCAAATTTGCCAAAAACACTTTTCTGGACCAGATTTCAACGTAGAATCGTTTGAAACCACTTTTGAACCGATTCGGCAACGCATTCGAGCGCCACAGACGCTGAAACGCGAAAAGCGCAATTTTTGACCCCGGAGTCAAAAAAGTTCCACCAAGATAACTTTTTTGTGTCTCAACCGATTTTCGCCGTTCATGGCTCATTCGATAGAGGACATCTGGGAAGGAGCACCAAAAGCGGTCTCGCCGCTCTAGCTGCTACCTATCGCGCACAGCAAACCGTCAAAGTCGGAAAATAGAGAAAAATCGCGAATTTTTCAAATTTGGCGCCAAAATGGGTCCCGCAGCGATCCAATTCATTTCTTCCACCCTCGGCCCTATCGAGTACTACAACATATCAAAAGATAGTATATACCATTATATGCAACTTTTTCGAGTTCTACCTTGCCTAACCCAATTTTCAGTACTTTGAAAATTTATATTTTTGAATTTCCCGCCAACGGGGTCCCGGAGCGTGACCCCGTTTGGTGTCCACCCTGCCCACTTACTAGGCCTACCCAACGCAAAAGACCGTTTGCAAATCGGCCGCTGCACGCGCGAACCCCATCCGATCCAAATTACTGCGTTTCGCGCACAAACGCTATATACTCCACACTTTTTTGTGGAGTATAAAAATTAATTTTTTCAAAGTACTGAAAAACGCATTAGGCAAGGTAGAACTCGAAAAAGTTGCATATAATGGCATATACTATCTTTTGATATGTTGTAGAACTCGATAGGGCCGAGGGTGGAAGAAATGAATTGGATCGCTGCGGGACCCATTTTGGCGCCAAATTTGAAAAATTCGCGATTTTTGGCCCCGGGTCGACTTTGACGAGCTGCTGTGCGAGCTAGGTAGCAGCTAGAGCGGCGAGACCACTCTTGGTGCTCCTTCCCAGATGTCCTCTATCGAATGAGCCATGAACGGAGAAAATCGGGCGAAACACAAAAAACTTTCTTACACTGCGACTTTTTCGACTCCGGGGTCGAAAATTGCGATTTTCGCATTTCAGCGTCTATAGCGCTCGAATGCGTTGCCGAATCGTTCCAAAAGTGGTTTCAAACAATTCTGCGCTTAAATCTGGCCCAGAAAAGTATTTTTGAAAATTTTCAGAGCTACAGTATCCCTGCCGCGTCTATTTGAATTTTGGGCGTCGGGTCGACTTTGCCAATATTATGCTCGATTTCGGGGTTTTCGGGGGCGCTGAATACGAATTTAGCATCCGTTCAGTGTATAGATGATGTTTGAACGTACCTACGACGAATTTGTATGCTACTGCACCCCAAGTGCAGAATTTCAGTTCCCGGAGTCCATAGGAAACTAGGGGTGTTGTATGTCGAATCTGGGGTATTTTGGATGTAGACCACGAATTCAGCTTTGCTTTTGCGATTGGGGGTGCCAGGAGGCCACAACAGCAGAGGAGTCACCGTGCGTAGGAGTTCAAATTTGTGGAGTATACTGCGTCCCCTGGACGACTTGCCTGGTTTTCGACCGGCCTCAGCCGGGCGACATCATGCGCGAGCTCGCCGTTCGTGCGAGCGTGCGAGCGTGTGTACGTACGTGCGTGCGTGCGTGCGTGCGTGCGTGCGAACGTGCGTGCGTGCGTGCGTGCGTGCGTGCGTGCGTGCGTGCGTGCGTGCGTGCGTGCGTGCGTGCGTGCGTGCGTGCGTGCGTGCGTGCGTGCGTGCGTGCGTGCGTGCGTGCGTGCGTGCGTGCGTGCGTGCGTGCGTGCGTGCGTGCGTGCGTGCGTGCGTGCGTGCGTGCGTGCGTGCGTGCGTGCGTGCGTGCGTGCGTGCGTGCGTGCGTGCGTGCGTGCGTGCGTGCGTGCGTGCGTGCGTGCGTGCGTGCGTGCGTGCGTGCGTGCGTGCGTGCGTGCGTGCGTGCGTGCGCGTGCGCGTGCGTACGTGCGTGCGTGCGTGGAAACAATTATTTCTCAGAATTATGAATAGTGTAAATGCAGCGCTTTGGTTCATTGAAATCTGACCTCGGCCAAGAGGTAGTCGAGAACGGCGTCAACGACGGCGTCCGAAACCGTCGGCCTGCTCTGCCGGTAGATTTGGGCCAGACTCTTGTCTTCGAAGAGCCTCTTCATTCTCTCCTTCTCTTTCTCACTGGCTGCTCCTTCAGTTGGGACAGCGGACGATGGCGAGTCGTCCATTCCCGTCATTTGCTTTTGCTCTCACCTGGTCTTCTCTGCGCTTGTATTTCTGTTACTACCACTGCAGCAACTGTGTAGCAACCACTGCTGTCAGGTAGGTATGCACTGTGTGCAAACTGCATGTACGCGTGTTGTGGAGCGACGGCCGCGGTGGCGGCGAGAAAGGATGGATAAACGAAACACTGCGTCTTCTCCGTCTACTTACAAAGTCGTACCGACTACACCGAGCGAACTTTGCCTAGCGAACTTCACTTCTACCAGTTTTTGGTGGCTCGTCGAAAGGACTGAAACATTCTAAATCACATCGGAGAAGGTACGTACATGTAGATGGTAAGGGTTGGTTGCAGTGTGTCCAATTGCACCGGCAGAACAATGTTCCGGAACGAAGTTCCTGCTAAATAGTTAACAAAACAAGATCAATTTATATTGTTTCACGTCTCTGATCGACCTTCTGCGTGCGGCGTCCAAAACGCTCCTCGTGTCGTGAACAAAACCATAGATGAATCAGACAGATATCGTTATTTCGTGAGTTTTCTCGCCATGCGGACGAACCAAGGCACCGTCATGACTATCTTGGTCTGCTCATTCGATCCTGGAGGCAAATCGGCCATGATTCTGAATAGATATGATGTTCAAGTCGTCTATGGCAAGTGACCTACTAACTATCTGCCCAGCTGAGCACTTGCTATTGCTACACACAAAGGGGTACCATCCACCCATACAAGCACCTCATGCGCATGTCGTCCACTATTGGAGCATTGCCGTTGTGCGCCTTCCTGTAGGCGTGCACATTGGACCAACTCTCCACCTCGTTGAACAGATCCCCTACTGTTCTCTCGTTGCGGCCGCTCAAAAAACCGTCGTCATTCCTAGAAGACAGTCGTAGTCCGGCCAATGATTGGCGCGTGTTTAATAATTTAGAGAGAGATAGAAATGCGGGCCATAGATTAAGCTGAGCAATTGGTTGTAACGTGCTTCCGTTCAGTTACATTGTGCTCTTACTCTGTGCACGGCGAACTGAGAAAGAGAAACAAGGCCAAGAAATATGTCTCCAATCGCTACATGAATTACGAAATGAAACTTGGGTCAACGGTGGCTGCTGACACGTTGCATCTGCCCAGCCTCGGATACTACGTAATTACCTTTCAAGATTTGTTCAGCAAACGTGTATTTCTGTTTCCAGTCAGAAGGGTGACTGCTCGACGGGCGTCTGAGTTTCTATCTAGGGTTTACGACGAGTTGGGCAACGTTGACACTTTCTTGACTGGTGGGCAATTGTTTCATTCTTTGGACGTTGAAAGCATGCTCCAATCTCTTTGCAATGTTCTCTACCTTGTTCATATCGGGGAGTGGAGTTCACTGGTGCCACTGTTGCTCGGCTACTGGCTGAGAAGGGTATTCGACACGTCACATCACAATCTCACTGGAGAAACAAAGTCGCCCCCATTGAAAGGTGGGTGGGTGGGTAGTCGAGCCCAGCTGGTCTGTGTGCACAAGCGGAGGGAGACAGCCAGATCTCGTGTGGAAAACCGATGCTTCAGATTGAACAGAACAGTGAGAATGGCTCTGGGACGTCTGAAGGCCTCCAAGACATTCGTCAGCGTGCCCGACGCCATGCGTCGGATAGAGCGAAGTCTGAACCACTCGACCAACTCCGCAACAGGGCGAGTGCCGGCCCAGACGACTAACGAGGACGCCCCGGCCATCATGACGAGGCAGAGAGGGCGCCGCCACAAGGAATTGGCCAGCAACTGGGAGCCCGCCATCCTGCGCCTCAACCAGCTGGTGCGTCTCCGACGTCAGAAAGGGCCCTTCGAGAAGAGCGACACCCCACAGTGGTCGAGCGAAGTCTACCGCGTGACGGGAATCAAGAATACTGTACCCGCTCCTTCCTACTACTTAGCTTCAGCGGCTAGTGGAGAACCACTGCTGGGTACCTACTCTCAGCGCGACCTAACCGGGCACGTCGAGTTACCGGAGGGCAGAGCACTGCTCAAGGAAGGCGACATACTGCATAAGTCCTAGTCTGTCAGTCAGTTATATGAGTAATTGCATACGTGACACACACAGTATCACAACAGTTTACGTACCATCAAAATTTTAGTTTGACTTCAATATTTCAGACGACAAGCGTTAGCTGAGTTTCGGTCGCTACATCTAGACTCAGCCACGCAGTGCCAGCGCGACCATCATCAGTAGATGACTGGCACCAGTTTGCGCAACAGATTCACTAGATACAAAATTATCCTTTATTCAGCAAAATACCACAAAATTGTACTCCTACGAACTTCTTCTTCTTGTTCTTCTTGTCTTCGATTGCCGCTCGGTTCCTCTTTGAAGCCGACGAACCACCTCCTCTTCCTCCTCCCCTAGCGCTGGTCTTCCCTCTGGCGGACATGGCGTGCCAAATTCGATCAATTTGCCGTCAAATTTTCAAAATTGAACTAATTTTTTTTTTCCACACTAGTCGGCAGTTCACACACAATGGCATGCGTTCTTTGGTCTTACGCTAAAGCTGCTATGTAGAGTACCTGTAATGGCAGCCATAACCGGATTCTTGCTTGCTCTATGGGACTTCCACTATTTCATGGTTGAATCGAGTCTTGCCATGCTGACGTTTGTAGCCTGTATTAAGTGACAATGCTATGTAGTGTGGCTGCTCCGAACTGCTCATGTGGCTTAAATTAAAGCACATTTTGTGTGGACCTCCGACGATGTCAGATAGCAAAAGTCGACTCAGATTTCTATGTACGTGTGGCTGGTGATACTGTTCATTCTTGTGCAAGTCTTGGTGGTGATTCTACTCTTGTTGATCGTCGTGTACGTGCTATATCTGGCATTCTGCTGGTCCGGCGGCACAGCATTGGCTCAGCCACCCTCATCTGTGGAGCTTGCCGACAGGGGACGCAGTGTGGCCATTGACCTTTGGATGTGACCCACTGAGGAGTGAGTGAGTTGCCTTTACGGACTGCCGTGAGCCAAAAGCTTTTAATCTGGATGCGAACTTTGCGTCTTTGGGCTGCAACGCAGTATCCTTGCTTGGTGTTGCGTTTTCAGACTGCCGTGTTTGGTTCGTTTCCGGACTGCAAGTGTTTGGCTGCCATGTGGCTCCTGGGCCTGTTTCTGACGCTGCAACTCGTCGTAGTCCTTCTGTTCCTGCTCATCGTCCTGATATTCGCTTTCATCGCCTTCTGCTGGAGGGGCGCACATACGCCAATGGCGCCACACTACAAAGGGGCCCCTGTGGATCCCAGTCGCTCTGAAACGGCCTCCGCGGATCTGTTGCGCCCACGAACTGCCGAGAAGAGACAGAGTAGCAGCGTTGCTGTGACAGCGGTGTGAAACGAATGGGTGATGTTGTCACACGGTTCTGTTGCGCACAGAGTGACGGTTTCATGGAAATCGCATCAGTTTAACCCCCTCTATAGAGTTCGGTCGGAATAGCGGCCATAAAACGCGACCCCAACCACAAAAGCCCATGTAAGCTCTCCTCGACTTGCATTGGTATTCGTTTTCTCAGTTGGATGGAATAAATAATGTTTTGTACACGTTGGTTCCCATCGCCCTGTCCACATCAAGCCTCAGAGCAGCTGTTTTAAGCGTCCTCTTACTTTTGCATTGATCTGATGGACAGCCTATTAGGGAGTTCGGTGGTTGTATTCCTGTTCGGTGTGGTCCTGTTTGCTTTCCTGGCCTACTGCTGCTCCCACTGCACTTGTCAGGAAGACCACAGAAGCGACGCGCCACCAGGGGGTTTGGCTACGACTTGTTGGTAGTCCGAAAATACAACAATTTGTCGTTTAACTGGTACTGTAGCTGCATAGTTTGAAGGCCACGGTCGATTTCTTTCTTGCTTTCTTGGCGAAGCTCTTCCTTTGTGTTTTATCTACTAATCGGAGTGTCCCAAACTTGGCCCGCATAAAATAGCGATTGTATACATAAATCGCAGCGAAATATGTACAAAGCGCAGCGATACAAGATATCACAGCCAAACCTTCAACGCCCAAGGTGACGCCGAGTACTCCAAAGACAAAAACAACCGACGCTACACTCTGGCTTTGTTGGATACTGTCAGTAGTAATAGCGAGCTAAGAAACGGCCAAGCTGCCCTCCAGCTCGACACGACCGCCTGATTGTGATTATATACGTAATTTTGTCATGAATGTACATATTTGCTCCACTGTAACGAGTGACTTTGTCGGGATATGCGCTGTGCCTTGTCACTGATGGCAATTGTCTAGCAAGCACATCGACTTGTTTCATGGGTTGCACAGTGGCGTAAGAAAATAAGTTGAGGTTTGGTCCCTGTGATCTCACGCATGCGTCACTTCGCCCATTTGCACCCAGGAAAGCAGTAAAGCTTCACAATTACCAGTATTCTGCTGTCTGGCTTAGCGGGCAGTAAAACGTCGGTTCCAGTTCTAATCGGCCGCGGCTAGGTTCCCTGTTCCCCTTCCTTCATCGAATGTTCCACTTCTGTCAGGCAAAATTCGCATTTTAATCCTATCGCTTGTACAACAACACCAAGTCATGGACGAGGGTGCGGCGAATATGGGCGGCGTCCCAGTTAGCGTGGCCCTGACGATCTTCTTCGTCGCTTTCCTGATCTTCGCCTTTATCGCCTATTGCTGGCCCAGCAGCAACTGTGAGCACTGTCGTCGACAGCCACCAGGAATGCTTGGCCGCGCGCGCTGTTGGCAGCCCGTGATTACAACAAGTGCTAGACATGCCAGATTTGGCGGCAAAGACTCGTAATATTTTAGGGATACATCTCAGAATTTTCGGAAAATGCATTTCTGATAGAATGTTTCTTATTTACACCACTTCTTAACATTTCATTGAGTGTGTTCTTCTCGTTTTATTTTAACGTACTTAGCTTTGTGCTTGTGGCACTGGACTATGGAAATTCCAGAAAGCGGAGTATATAGATTGGTGGCTAACAACTCTTAACATGAACTTCTGCTACATATTTCAAGTACTAGCAGTGAGTCTCGATTTGGCAAAATTCGTTCGCGCGCGTGGCCAAGTTTCAGTTTCAGTGGTGCACAGCTTTCGTGGGCCGACTAAAGTCCGTTCAAAAATAATGAGAACTGGAGGTTTTTCGGCTGGCTCCGTGACCTGTTTCAAGATATGTGCGCGGCAGGGGTACCAATCGATAGAGTATGGAGAGTGGGTTTGCACCATGCGTGTTTTGCGAAAATTACGCAACACGCACAGAAAACAACGCTCACTGAAAAAAATCGACTTTTTCAATACGTGGCCGATTTTTCTCATTTCAATTGCATTTTGTAGATTAATATGTCCTTATTAAGTGTGTAAAATTTGGCGACCCTAGGTCGACGCATAAGAAAGTTGCAGCGATTCTCCCGACCCCAACTTTTTTAAATCCTTAACAAATTTTGAAAATTGCCGCAAAAAATTGCCAAAACTCTGTAACTTGCAAATGGCTTGACCGATCTTGCTCATATTTGGACAGCGTATGGTAGGCATATAGGACTACCTTCGTGTAAAATATCAGACCTATCGATGCAAAACTTCGCGGACAGCAGCCATTCAAATACGCTGCTAGAAATGCCAAATTGGCCGTTTTGCCACCCAGATTTTGGAGCTGCCGTTTTCTGGCCATAGCTTGTTGCTGGCTAGTGCTGGTGACTTTATTTTTGTATCAGTCGATGCGCCGATGTGTGCGCTACATTATTGGTTCCTGAGATACTGTGCGATTTTGGCCTCAGTGTAACGATATTAGTAGATCTTTCCGATTGGCTTGGTGGCACCGTAACTCCTGATAGCAGCAGAATTCGAGCATAGTCGTAACCAACAAAAATGTTGAAAAACGGACGACGCATCGAATAAAAAAGACCAGAGCTAGCTAGTCCTACCAGGCAAAAAGTTGCAACCAATCAACAAAAGTGGAAAAATTACAGCGCCCGCCAGACAAGGAAAAAATCTTCTTTTGCGAATATCTTTTGTGACGATTGAGGAATCTCGGCGATACTTAGCACACTATTAGAGGGTATGGGTACCTACGCAGCGCACTGCAGTTTGGCCGTCTCCGATAAAAAAATATACCCAGTCCCCACCCAGTTCCCTTTTTCCGCGACGGCGTCTTGAAATGACCGCTGCTCAAGAAATGTAGGGGCTGCTAGGCTGTCGATTGGTTTGAAGCTGGTCCTATATGCCGCCCATACGCTCTCCAAATATGAGCAAGATCGGTCGAGCCATTCGCAAGTTACAGAGTTTTGGCAATTTTTTGCGGCGATTTTCAAAATTTGTTAAGGATCTAAAAAAGTAGGGGTCGGGAGAATCGTTGCAACTTTCTTATGCGTCGAGCTAGGGTCGCCAAATTTTACACACTTAATAAGGACATATTAATCTACAAAATGCAATTGAAATGAGAAAAATCGGCCACGTATTGAAAAAGTCGATTTTTTTCAGTGAGCGTTGTTTTCTGTGCGTGTTGCGTAATTTTCGCAAAACACGCATGGTGCAAACCCACTCTCCATACTCTATCGATTGGTACCCCTGCCGCGCACCTACCTTAAAACAGGTCACGGAGCCAGCCGAAAAACCTCCAGTTCTCATTATTTTTGAACGGACTTTAGTCTCTACGCAGTCGCTATGCTGACAGCTGCTCACAGCAGCCGCAAGACCAGTCGACCGGCGGCATTCAGTTCGATTGACATGGATGATGCTGTGGTTTCCTAGTGATTTGGTTATTTTGTCTGTGTGTGCCAGACGTTAATTGTGCCTGAGACGTTCGTCAATGTTTACGCTGCAAGATCTCCCAAATGCGAAGAGAGTAGCGACAGATGAAACCTGTGAAATGACTCAGAAGTTTCGGCCTGATAATAAGTCACAGTCCAATTATGAAGTGACTCAACACAAGTTTCAGGCCAATAGTAAGCCAAACTCCAATATTGAAGCCAAGCCCTGTAACCTAAGCGAGAGCTAAAATGTTAGCTTGAGCTTCAGCCGACATCTGAGTCTTTAGGCTGACACACAACCAATCACTGCATTTGCTGAACCACGAAATAGTGCTAGACGAGCCTCTCTTCCCAAAACCAAATTCTAGGCCATTTTGTGACTATTGTGCCACTCTGAAAGGGCTGAATAGGCAGCGTCGAATTTCGTTAGCCGGTCTTGAATGTCTCTCCTAAACGCGCGCCAAGCTGTGAAGCGCCTCGAGAGAACTACCTAAAAGATTATATTCGGCTTCAAGTGAAAATCGTATGGACTTTCCCATCGTTCGACATCTCAACAACGCTACAATGCAGGCCATTCAAGCAACCAACGCGTCGCTATACAAGCTCCTGACAGATTGGTATGGGAGGAATTATAAGACCAGTGCAAATATCAGTAGACTGATGGGATTGTCCGGCGGAACTGTTGATCCAAAGATTCCCCCCGGAGTGCTGACACCACTGACTGTTTGGCAAGTTGTCAATTGGCCTATCATGATTGCCTTCTTTCTGATACTCGGCCTTGTGTTTATGGGTAAGTGGCACCAAGTGCCGCCTTAGTCGTCGTCGTCGTCGTCGGGGTCGTCGTCGTCGTCGTCGTCGTCGTCGTCGTCGTCGTCGTCGTCGTCGTCGTCGTCGTCGTCGTCGTCGTCGTCGTCGTCGTCGTCGTCGTCGTCGTCGTCGTCGTCGTCGTCGTCGTCGTCGTCGTCGTCGTCGTCGTCGTCGTCGTCGTCGTCGTCGTCGTCGTCGTCGTCGTCTCGTCGTCGTCGTCGTCGTCGTCGTCTTTTCTAGTCGGCTGCGTGTGTCCCACTATCGGCCAGTGGGGCAAAACCGACCACCCTCATTTCTTCTACGAAAATGGGCGGTTGGTAAAACAGCTGAGCACTAAACGAAACCGGCGCTTCACACGGCAGCAGCTAGTGAAACAGCAATCGATGAGTGCCATCAAATTACAAGCGAAAAGGAAGAGTGCGGCTGGGAGAGTGCAGCGGTTCGAGAATGAAGTGTTGCTGATTTGATAAGGCATGTGACGTTGTTTGGTGTGTGCGGTACAATGTAGTGATCGATCAGTGCCAATACATTGTAACAAATGCATAAACATTAATGTAGTAGCAGCGAGGATGTGCAGGAAACTTAAGAGAGTTCGATCGATGCCGTGACAGACTTCAACTTAGGTCTAGGCTTAACCATAACAAAGCAACGCCTAAGTCCAAGGATGGGCATGAGCCTTAGTCTGCCCTTATTCTAGCCTTATCCTAACGATTAGCCCAAACATGCGACGTGTTCCAATGCTGTGCTACATCCGTATCAATGCGACCATCCCACATTGTTTTCCGCCAATCCAACCAATTCCCGTTGCATGGACCGAATCGAATGCCTTCAAGCGTCAACTCAAGTGCCTTAACACGACACGACAGAAACGCTCCAGACTAGTAGGGGCAATTATATTTCCGCTTGACAAGTGGTATTGATTTTCGCTTGTCCTCCACTTCCTTGCTACATTATATTTTGCCCCGCATCAAGGAAAACTGAGTTAGAGGAGGAGGCTCTAACCTGTCATGGAAAAAGTTCCCCTGATTTTCAGCAGTCAGCAATACAAATGTTGTTTTGGAAAGATCGGCAGCAAGGTATGTTTGGTATGGTAAGACAGACAAAATGTTGCACAGAATATAATACTGGATCTTGTCATCAGGTTATATAATCAGAATTAGATAAAGAGGGATATTTAAAGGATTACGGTGTTCTACGGTACCTATTGGATGATTACGGTAATCTACAGTAAATATTGGAGGACGTATAGCAGCTGACGGTTATTACTGGAGGAATTTACTGTAAGCTTCAGTCATTATTGGAGGATTACGCCAGTCCAAATAGTGTCATCTTTCCAGACGGGCGCCTTGACAGTGATCTGCGGCGATATAATCCTGTTCGTTGTTGTGTTGGTGTGCCTTTTGACCGGCTTTCTTACTGACAACCAATCAACTATCGAGGTTTGCCAACTTAAAACACTGTTACCTACTAACATAGGTATTTTATCTTCGCATTTTGAGTCGTTCAGGACAGCGGGACAGAAACAGAGCTACAGACTTCCACTGAGACAAAACGGAGCCCAGTCGTTGGAACAGTTATTTTCTATGTGTCTGCAATTTACGCAGTTGCCATTGTTGTCACATCCGCATGCGCTTTTCTTGGGTTGGTGCGTGAGAAGGCGACTTGGCTGGCGCCGCGGCTCACGCTTCAGGTGGCACCTACATGTGGCTAGAACTGTTAGCTTTTATTTCAAAATACAATACAATTCCATTAGTGTTACATTACAATCCAATACAATTCCAAATTTCAATAGTGCAATTCCAAATAGTTTGGGTGTCACCCGCTTTTAGCGACTCAACGTGGTCCTAGCTTGTCTGTACTGTATTGTGGCAGTCATATTCTCAATGTCTGGAAGACCTCTACCGCCGCCTTTTCGGGGCACCGAACTGGAAGAGTGGTCCAGTGAAGGGTCGAGAATCAAAGGTGAAATGGAGGAGGAGATGACGACGACGACGTCGACGACGACGACGACGACGACGACGCGCTCCGTTCAGGCCTGGCCGTCTCTGCGATTCTCTTAGCAGTTTGTTCCACTATGTTGTTCCTTCACGTTTGGACGTTCTCGGTTCTGCTGGCGTGCTCCCGCCTGTTGCAATTGCGGGCTGCCTACAACGTGTGCGGTTTCAGCCATACGGACTGGCGAAAACTGGGCGATCAAATTGCAATCTCGGTCGATGAACGGGGCTTTTGAATCTGTGTTGTGTGTGTGATGATGTCGGGTTCTGTTCTGCATGCATACCATACCATTTCACCTACTGACGTTAGTGACTCTGTGTTGACGAGATATTGTGTGGCTGAGAAGTGCATACCGTATTTCCCCGAATAGAACCCCTGGGGTTGTATTTTTCGAAGGGGCCTGTAGGGTGGGGGTCTATTCGAGGGGGGGTTCTATTCGAGGGATGGGGTTGTATTTCTCAGTAGGACCAATTTTGGCAGATGGAAGCTTGGATGGCCCATTGGATGGCCCATAGGTTGATGATGGTAAACGGTCCTTTCAAAACACGATAAAGTCTTCACTGTCAACCTACGAGCCACCAAATAGCGTACACTCTGACCCCTCACTGCAAGTTTCAGTACCAGTGCCCAAAGATTAGTAGTCAGATGTGCTAACCTGCTAGGCTAATGGAGCTCTGGGACAACTCCATGGGGTTCTATTCGAGGGATGGGGTTGTATTTTTCAGAGGGGCCTTTAGGGTGGGGGTCTATTCGAGGGGGGGTTCTATTCGAGGGATGGGGTTCTAATCGGGGAAATACGGTAACTACAACAGCAACACAAATTTGTTAGCGGTGCCCGAAGCTCTTCAATCTGGCCTTCGAAAACATGGCCTTATGGACAGGACATGTAAGCTTGTAGCTATGGTAGCTGTGTGTGACTATCCATAGATTAGGTTCGCTGAATTGCGCTCGAGTTGTAATTGAAACATTGACTACTGGCGGTTGCCGACAGGACAGTCGTTCTCTAGGCTAGGTAGGTAGACAGTGAGTTGCCTTGTCTTGTTGTTCTCAAGTTGCGATGACATTTTCATCAAATTTCCTATACCATATATGGTCGCACAACGCTCAAAAACTCGCTCACTGTATGTGTGGCATGTCAGGCGCTCCAACAAGCCCGTTACGTCAACCCTCTATGGCAAACACACGGCATACATAATACGTCAGTTACTCTGTGGGTAGGCGCGCCTGTGTGTGAGTGTGAGCCTCCTCAGCCATAGAGGTATGGGTTAGGTACAAACACACGGACAATTGTTCGACACACACACGGCCAGCCAGTTTTCAATTGACACCCCGCTAGCCTGCGCATTGTGTGTGTGCCCGTGTGAAGGCGCAGACTTGCGTTGCGTGAAATAGGGCCTATTAGAACTGAAATGTGTATGGTGCGACAAAGACGAATACAGTGTCGCTTAAGTGCTTACTTCTTTTAAGAAGTGCTAATTGGTTATGTACGCAACAAGGCGCCAAATGAATGACAAAGTCGACTATGGTGAAATAGACCCAAGTTTAAGTATGTATGTAGGTCTCATCTAAGCCTAAGCAGTAAGCAGGGTTTATGCCTAAGTCTAGACCTTACACTGAGCTTCGATTCTATCTTCTCCGTAAGCATTCCATGGCATCACTGTGTTTAGCTCTTCTTTGTGCGCCAGGGGAGGATGGGTGGGTGTTTTACGCCGTAAGTGTGTACCAGTGTAAGTCTAGCTCAAACGAGTCTCTTGAACCCACTTCGTCAAAGTAGGTTGTGCACTTTGAATGACTCTTTGCAACGTGAGGATATAGTGTGGGCGTGATAGTTGCGTCAATCTACAATAGTTGCACTGATAGTCGCATTAGTGAAAACTGTAGCATAGCAAGCAAGTCACTCTAACTTAGATTCCATCCATCTACAGTACCCCACTTTCACATTTCACTTTCACATTTCGATTTCACGCGTAGCACTATTGGTTGGCAATTCGCGCCTAATCCTCCCATCAATTGTTTGCTTCACCCCTTCATTCAGCTCTGGCAGTGGGAAGACTATACGCGTGATGGATCAAATATCACCTTTCACCACGCAGTAAACAGCACTCAATGAAAACACACTGGTCGTACTACTGGTCATGCCCAGTACAGTGCGGATAGGATGGCTGAAACTAACAGACGTTGTTGATCATTGTCATACTTTTAACTGTACTCCAAATGGGAACGATTGAACGCCCATCGGCTGCAACCGTTCTTATACCAACTCTACTAGCACTGTGGTTGTCAGAAGAATCACTGTCTCAGGTTGGAGAAACGAACAGTTGTCTGTGCTTAGAAAGCTAGATGTGAAGCTTTTTGATTGCAGCAATTGCTACAGTTGGAGAGAAACGAGATTCCCGGGCCGACGCCAGCGGGCAGGAGTCGGACGAGGTTCAGCAGCGGTCAGACCATCAGGTGTGTGTTCACAAAGGTTCCAAATTAGCGCAGTTGCTGAATGTTCGTGTTATTATGCAGGTTGCGAGGGGGCTCGGGCAAATGGCTGGGAGAAGGGCGAGTAGAGGTGTTCTACGGCGGCAGATGGGGCCTTGTCTGCGACGACTTCTTTGACATAGAGGACGCCAACGTCATCTGCAAACAACTGGGCTTCTACAGGTGAGGGTTGGAGAGATAACTCCTTCTCCCCTCGCTACCCCTCCCCTCTCCCTCCCTTCTTCTCCTCTTCCTCCTCCCCTCCCTCCCACCCACCCTCCCTCCCTCCATGACCCCTCCCTCCCTCCCTCTCTCCCTCCCTCCCTCCCTCTCTCCCTCTCCCCCCTCCCCCCCCAACAAGCAAACACAGTAACCTCTAGGGGAGCGAGACAAGCCAAGAAGCGTGGTGCCTACGGTTTCGGAGGACTCAGGAGATTCGCTCTAGACAATCTTCGTTGCGGCGGCGGCGAGTCGACCGTCTTTGACTGTGCCAGAGCTAGGGAATCAGATTGTGCCTTCAAGACGGAGTCTGCGGGTGTTGTCTGCATGCCGAACCATGGTACGGAACAGTAGTCGCGTCGTCGTCGTCGTCGTCGTCGTCGGCGTCGGCGTCGTCGTCGTCGTCGTCGTCGTCGTCGTCGTCGTCGTCGTCGTCGTCGTCGGCGTCGTCGTCGGCGTCGTCGTCGTCGTCGTCGTCGTCGTCGTCGTCGTCGTCGTCGTCGTCGTCGTCGTCGTCGTCGTCGTCGGCGTCGTCGTCGGCGTCGTCGTCGTCGTCGTCGTCGTCGTCGTCGTCGTCTAACCCTCCCACTCTTACATGGCTTTAGCTTCTCGCTGCAACGAAGGCGGCGTCCTATTCCAAAACCACTGCTATTACTTTCGTGAAACTGAGGAGAGATTCGAAGACGCAAAACGCACATGTGAAACCGAGTACCTCAACGGATCTCTGGTCTCCCTACTATCACAAAGAGAAAACGATTTTCTCTCCGAGATACTGTTCTCGATTGGAAAATACAGTTAGGTGGCAAGTTGTGATTATCACGACTATATGATAACGTAGACCATTTCGTCGAATTGCAGGAAAGTCATCCATATGGTACACGGCAGGAAGAAAGGTCGGGGAGAAATGGAAGTGGCAAGTGGGAAAAGACAGGACGAGTTTCTTTTCGAAATGGAGACCTAGTGGGTGGAAATATCTCAATCATCTGCGTTTTATGAAACAAATTTTGCTAAATGGAATAAAGCATGCGTAATACAACAATAACAAGATTAGTAGACGGGGGCAGAGCCCCTCGGGGCACTCCTCCCCTCTTTGGTGCTCTTTCAGAAGAATTTTGAGAGTTGAATCATGCTGCCCATTGATCAACGAGACATGTCAGTGAGGCTTAGTGGCCATTCTGATCGCAAAAATAATAGCAAATCCGGAATTGTGACCCTCCAATACCCCACATTTGACATACAACCCACCTGGCTTCGGCTGAACTGACACACCCAGGTTTTCCACTTGAGGGCACGTATGGTGGCAAGCAAATTCTTCAAAAATGGTCCCACACATCTCAAAACAAAAAGGCAACGTCAAATTCGTGATCAGCATCAACGAAAAGTCGGAATCGAGTACTTACACGGTAGGTGCCCCATACAAATCCTGCAGCCAAAATTTTTATTCAAATTTTCCGCCAAAATACGCGTCGGACGAAAAAAGTGCTTATAACAAAAACAACGTATCTTTTGATGCTCTATCGCGTGAAAGTCCAACTGACACCGAAATATCTCAACTGACCCCACTTTGCACCGAAATACCGAAAATTTGTTGTAAAAATCAAAATTTCTCGAAAAAACAATTTCCGACTGCGACCTTTTCTCGTTTCCCGGAAAGACATTCATAAACACAAGAAATGCCCCAAACATCAGCGAAATTGATTAGCACAGCAAGAAATGAGAAACGCAGAATTTTGAAATTTCGACCAAAAATCCGTTTTTTCAACTTTTCACCCTAAATTTGATCATTGAGAGAGAAATGACCTACTACAATGTTATAGAGCTCGCCGAGCCCCATCGAATGGTCCTTATCCCATCTCGATATCAGCACCCTATCAAAAGTTACGCCGGCCCGAAGTTCTACCCCGAAACCCGGGATCCAAGTTTGGGCAATATTTCCCAGCCCGGGGTACATCTGGCCGAATTCAACAATGCGGTGCGGTAATTGACTATCTGAGATCCACCACTTGTCAATAAACTACAACCTCTATTTCAAAAATAAAACACTTACAGCGGGGGCCGTGAACCCTATTTTTGGGTCGAAAAACCCGGTTTTTGCTTCCCGGCCCGGGCAGGCCCAAACCCAGCCCGACGGCGCCCCCACCATCGGATAGCCCAATGTCTTTTACATATTTGACCCAAAGCTCGTCTCGCTCCGATCTACCACAACACTATTCTAAGCCCTCAAAGTTCGCCGGAGGCCAAAAAACCGGGTTTTTGGCAACTTGCCAAAAATCGGGTCCCGGACGGAAGTCGAGACCTTCGATGCACACTGCGCAATCCAGAGACCTATCGAATAAAAAAAAATTCGCCCCGATCGGCCAACTCTAGCCCGACTTATGAGCGTTCCAATTTACACAGAATCCGCACCATCACTATAGCACTCCTCCCTTTTGGAGGGGAGGAGTGCCAACAAGCTGTGTGTGTAAAAAGTTCAACCTATACTTTGTGTCTGTCCAATTTTGGTGAACAGTATAGTGAACTTTGTACACATCGTTAGCCGCATCTGGAGAAAGTGTCTTGAGAATGTGTACCTTAATGCCAAGTGCAGCTATCCCCACGATACGGTTGTCTGTGCAGCTGATCTGAAGCTCAGTGATATCGCCGCGTTCCAGGCCATCAGCCGAAAATCTCGATTTTGAGATTTTCTTAAATTTTAATTACAAATATCTCGAAATTGGAATTTATTAAAACTGTAATACTGTGTCACAAATTCTTATTGGCATACGGCCTTACCATGTCTGCGTTCAAATTCGTCAAAAAAACGACGTTCTATTTTGTTGATTTATGGAATTTTGAAAAAGAATCACGTATTTCTATTAAATTCCGCATGTGCAAAAAATTTCTCTTGCGTTACAAATTATCCGCAGTCCATACTCTTTCCATTTCTGAAGAAATTTCGCCGCTATATCATCAGGCGAAAAAGTCGATTTTCAACATTTTCATATTTTGACTGAAAATATCTCGAAATTGCAATTTTTAAGAACTTCAAAACTATGTCACAAATTCTCATCGGCATACGACCTTTCCATTTCTGCATTCACATTCGTCATTAAATGACTTTGTATTTTACTCAATTTATGCAATTTTGACAAATAATCGCGTATTTCTATTAAATTCCACATCTGCAAAAAATTTCTTTTGTGTTACAACTTATCCGCGGTCCATGCTCCTTCCATTTCTGAAGAAATTTCGCGGCTAGCGCATCAGACAAAAAAGTCGATTTTCGACATTTTCGAATTTTAATTGCGAATATCTCGAAAATGCGAAATTAGCAACAGAAACGGACACCGGATCCGTACTCAGCGCCCTCGAGTCTACTTGACCACATATGTCACACATTTTACTTCGGTGCCACGGAAACACAGACAGACACACACACACACAGACATTGTCAACCGTATATATACACCTCGCCGCGCTGAGGCGCGGCGAAAAAATGTAGCTTAAAACAAGATAGAATATGACTAAACAATTAAGCGAATTTAGAATAAATTAAATAAAAATTATTTTAATAACGTTTTGGTTAAAGCACAATACTCTGCACTGTTACACATAGGTCTTCGTCTTTCCCGAGCTTCCCGTCGTCAATGTATGGTGTTGCGTCATCGACCGAGTGACTTCAACGAAAGGGACTACTATTTCTGGGACGC
Source organism: Linhomoeus sp. GSCO2_2 (assembly GCA_030248115.1). Lineage (NCBI taxonomy): Eukaryota > Metazoa > Nematoda > Chromadorea > Monhysterida > Linhomoeidae > Linhomoeus > Linhomoeus sp. GSCO2_2. The sequence continues at coordinate 272 of JASAMZ010001771.1, read as the reverse complement.
CGAACACTGCCGACGCAAGAGGCCCTTCGTGTGCCAAGCGCCTCCGAAGGACGTTGGCTGTTTCGAAGGTATGGCATAGCACGTCAAGCAACACATTCACGTAGAAAGCAGCAGGCAGCGTAGAAAGCAGAATGACGAATGTACAGGGTGGCCCAAAAAAAGTGAGACCCCTAACTTCGCGACCGCCGTTCTCGAGCGTGACTGCGCATATCAAGCCCCAAGCTGGGCAGGACATACTACAGGGTGTTTTTTCGCCCGGCCTCAGCCGGGCG
>JASAMZ010001769.1:0-24643 GCA_030248115.1 Linhomoeus sp. GSCO2_2 | reverse complement strand
GAGGGAGGGGCGGGAGCGAGGTTGGTAGACTGACGACCGCATGAGAAGTCAGTCAGAAACCCTTCTTTGACGGCAACTGCGTGTCGCGAAGACGAGCGTTACCCAGCAGGAATTTTCCACCACGGAGGAAGCGGTAATTGCCTAATGCGACTACGGCCCGCGATCGTGCGAACTTGTGCGTGCAGGGTAGAACGCAGAAGTATGTAGCCAGCAGCAGGTTGCTTTGTGCGAGACGACTGCAAGGGATAGGGTTCGCGTCGGCGGCTGACAATTCATTGACCTGCGATATGTGAATTAGCCTTCTAACGGAGAGAGTAGAGCGCAGCGCCTCACGTTGATGTGGCAAATGGAGGGGGGGGGGGGGGGGGTGGGTGGGGTCGACAGCATTTGACCGTGCGCAAGAACTCTTCGGATCTCTCCAGTGCCGCCAATCCAGGCTGCACTCACACTCTCCATCCACGTCAGTCTTCGCGATACGTCAACACTACACAATTTGTCATTCTCACTCATGGTCGCACGGAACCGTGCGCATGTTTGTACCCAGAGTCGGTTCCTGCGGCCTCCGGCCCACTTGGCGACGATCAATCAATCAAGTTCACGAGTTGCAGTTGACTTGACAGGGTCGCCTTTCGTTGACATGGCGCCGCGATGGCGACCACGCGCGTGGGCCACCAACTGGCACAGGATTAATCTACTACGTTGCGCCACTTTTCGCAATTGTGTGCTTCAAGGTACAAATCCCTTCCGCCCTGCAACGAACTGCGTTCATCGAGGCTGCCGCAAAGACCGACACGAATGACGGCGACCCAGATCACTGCCTGCGTCCTGCTAGCCTGCGCCGCTTGCCGAGGTTGGGCTCATCAATGGGAAATGACATCAGCGCTGTGTTGTTGTCTGGCACCGAACTCAGCGCCTGCTGTTCTGTCCTCTGGCGTCAAAGTACAATTGGCAGGACGAAGTTTGTCTTCCAGACCTGTCGGAAGCGAGTCCAGCCAGCGACCATTGCTCCAGCCCTATAGTCCAGGAGGAGCACGTCTACTCCAGTGGCTCTGACGTCTGCTACGTGGCCTACCCTGTCCAGGGCTATACATGGGAGGAGGCCCACCTGTGGTGCGCCGAGGATGTGCCCCGTCCCCCGGGGTTGGGAGCCCGCCTGGCCACGGCGGACTCGCCTTTGGACATCGCCGCGCTGCAGACACTGACGGCCATCAACTCGGAACAGGTATCTGCTACATACAGTATGTACACCAGGCATGAATACATCAAAGTCAACTCGTCTACTTGACCCCGCGCAACGATTTACACACGAAGTATCGACAGCATGATAATCTGCTATGCAGTAACGCACTCCCTCAAACGGCGTAGAGACGGACTTGCATTTGTGAGCCATCGCATGTACCTACTCACGAAACTGGTATTGACCTTCAAACGGCAAGTCAAATCTCTCTCTTAGCTCCACTTCGATTTTGAAAGCAGTCGCTTTCCGGAAACACGGCGCGAACCTTGCTGTGTTCTCCGGACGATAAGGTTCGCGCACTGTCTACGCAGTCAGCTCCCATGTTCCACCAGATCCACTGGATCTCCTTCGGTACCGACGACACCAATCACGCCGGGGCCATCGCCAAGTGGCGCTGGTGCGCCAACATCGACTGCACCGAAGGCCGCTTCTACGACCCCGCCAAGGACACCTTCGGCAGTCACGACCTTTCCTCCGCCGGCTCGGAGCGACACTGCGCCGACCTCTCCGACAGCTTCCTGACCAACGGCAACGACGGCTGCCTGGACGCCACCGCCAACCTCGTCGTCTGCGAGTTCTACGACTTGGGTAAGTCTTGATCGGCGTGCGATAGTATGGCACAAGTCGAGAAGCAACGTAAGTCACCTTGCAACAGGTCCGTCCACCGGCGCTACCGGACCTCCTCCGCCACAATCCTCTCCTCCTCCGCCTCCTTTGCCTTCCTCCACCACAACGACGACCGCTATCGAGCCAGCAACCGCCACGGTGACCCATTGGCAAAGTCGAGTTCTGACAAAATGGCCGCCTTGCACTTTCGGCGTCATTCAGATGGCCAACTGGAAGCAGATGCAGAACAAGGCGGCGGCGCTTTACCGTTTCGTCAAGAGCGACTATCGCAAGGTCCCCGTCAAGGACGCCATCGTGGGAACCGTGGCGCAGAGCGGCTGCGCTCTGCGGTTGGGAGTTCGCTTGTGTTGCGCTGTATTGTATGATCATGAACGGTTGCACTACCATTCAGTTGCTTCGTCGACGAGCACTGCTTTGGCATCAATTACAACAAGGCCACCGTGACGTGCGAGCTGACCTCGAGCTTGAGCGACGGAGAGACGTACGCGCCCGGCTTCGACCACTACGGGCTCGTGTACTGATTGGAGTGGAGGTGGATACTGTAGCGAAAGCGCTGTACTGGTGAAGCCGTTGTTCTGTAAGTGAGGCGATTTTAAGGGTGAAGTGTACTACATGGATTGCTGCGCAGCAGTGTAGAATACGGCGATGCAGGCAGAGAAGGTCATTGTCAGACTGCCAGAGTTACGATGTACTCTCTTTGGTGGCTTTCGTTGATATTCCGTATTAGACTTCATTATTCTCTTTTATTTCTACTGCTACCTCACTGATCTGTACTGGGCCCTTTTCCGAGTGGTCATGTATGTCTTTGGCATCTCATGTCATGTCTTTGTGATAGCACGACGGGCCAATGCACCGGGAGTGAACACTGGATCAAGTTAACTTCTAGTCCGATGCCTTGTGTGTGAGGTCGCCGTCTGGCGTGCCCTCGGGGGCGAATCGGACTATTTGCAATACGTTATGTTACGTTGTACTTCGTTCGTTACGTATTGTGCGATAAGAAGGAGAATATACCGGAGAATGTTATGAGGTGTGTGAGGTTTTGCGGCTAGGTAGCTGGAGAGTTGAAGTACCGTAATTTCTCCAATAAGCGCCCTGTCTCCAAACTGCTGTGCCCTAGATTAAGTTTTATACATCAAGGCGTTGCATTCTTTCTACCGCCCATTACAAGTTGGTAGGTATCGTCACAAAGCATGAATGACAGTTTCTGTGATATTGCCACTTAGTTAAGCTTTGGTGCTTATTTCGCCGCCCCCCAGGGCGGCGAGTATATATACGGACGCTATTGTCTGTTCGTGGGTCTGTGTGTGTGTGTGTGTGTCCGTGTCACAAAACTAACCATGACGGTTAGTGCCACCCAATGGAGTCGAATGCGCTGAGTAACGTGCCGTTGTCCGTTTCTGTTGCTAATTTCGCTATTTCGAGATATTTACAATTAAAATATGAAAATGTCAAAAATGACACTTTTATTTACAAGTCGTATCGGCAAAATTTTTGTTGAAATGGAAAGGGCATAAGACGCGATGAATTTGTGACATAGTTTCGGATTTTAGAATTCACGAAATTAGGGATATTTTCAAGGGTTTTGTCAAAATTCCCAAATTTCGACAATTTCAAACAGCTTAAATTTCAAAACTTCTTTGCACGGATGTATCGAGCACAGTCTGCCAAGTATTTAGCAAATAGTTTCAGCGAATATAATTAACGAAATTTAGGATATTTTTAAGGATTTTGTTAAAATCCACAAATTTCGACAATTTCAAACAGCTTAAATTTCAAAATTTCTTCTCACGGATGTGTCGAGCATTGTCTGCCATGTATTTAGCAAATAGTTTCAGAGATTATAATTAACGAAATTCAAGATATTTTCAAGGATATTGTCAAAATTCCCAAATTTCGGCAATTTTAAACAGCTTAAGTTTCGAAACTTCTTTGCGCGGATGTGTCGAGCATAGTCTGCCAAGTATTTAGCAAATAGTTTCAGATTTTATAATTAGTGTAATCAGGGATATTTTCAAGGTTTTTGTCAAAATTCCCAAATTACGACAAATTCAAACAGCCTATATTTGAAACTCTCTTTGCCCGGATGTGTCGAGCATAGTCTGCCAAGTATTTAGCAAATAGGTTCAGATTTTATAATTATCGTAATTAGGGATATTTTCAAGGTTTTTGTCAAAATTCCCAAATTTCGACAAATTCAAACAGTCTAAATTTAAAACTTACTTTTCACGGATGTGTCGAGCATAGTCTGCCAATTATTTAGCAAATAGTTTCTGATTTTATAATTAACGAAATTAGGGATATTTTCAAGGGTATTGTCAAAATTCCCAAATTTTGGCAATTCCAAACAGCTTAAATTTCAAAATAGTTTTGCACGGAAGTATCGAGCATAGAACATATCTTTGTGTCGAACATATCTTTGTGTAATGCATCGAGCACTAAGCCCAAAAGAATAGGGCGTCGTCCCATTTATACCCTTTTCAATAGGGCGTCGTCCCATTTATACCCTTTTCAATAGGGCGTCGTCTCATTTAGACGCTTTTATTGCACTGTGTGCCTGCGGCGAGTTTTTCTGATCCATTTATGGATCAGTTGCCACAATTATAAGCGCAAAGTGTACCTGCGGCGAATCTTCTGACGCGGCGAAACCCCACTAGATTGTCGACTAAAAGTCTAGCGGCACTTCACTATCCAGTGCACATTATCGCGCACTCGCTCTCAAGTTTACACTGATGCCAACGTGGTGCCACAGTTTTTAGACAAAGCTTGTTTTTCCCACCTCAGAATGGCGACTTTTATTCGGGGGGGGGGGGCGATTCGCGGGGAGGTCGCTTATTGGAGGAAATACGGTATAGACAGCAGCTTGTGCTACATACTTCGCACACAACACAAATTTCAGTACAAGTGCCACGAGCGCCGATCGCGGCCCGCCAGAGCAGCCCATTCTCAAGGAATCTGATCAGTCCGGTAACATCGTCACAGTTGGACTTGTCACTTCGCACGACACAGCGGGAGAATTCAAAGAATTCTTGACCGTGCTCTACAGAAGGATGCAGAAGCGAATGGTACTTGTGGAGCAGTGCAAATTTGTCACAATAGATGACACTCGGTGTTGCGCGTTCTTTGCTGAGCAATATTACTGTACATGTGTCGTACAAACAGGTCGCCCGTCTCAAGAGACGCCGCCCGGCTAAACGCAACGACTCAAAACATACGTCCGGCGCCGCCGCGTCAATACTCGATTTTGACCCGGCGTCACTCTTCCACTACGAAACCGAGTCGTCCTCTTCAGACGACGAGGATTTCTTCGGCTTCAACAGCAGCTCCAAGGTTGAATAATTGCCCCCATTGTGACTTGATGCTTTCCAGGTTTAATGTGTGCGCTTCAATTTGAAACGGCAACCCTACGTAAGTAGCTTACCCCGTTCAGCCCGCCCGTCGCAAGAAGCGTCGGGTTGCCAAAGGAGCGTCGAAAAGGTCCAAAGCTCTAGAGCCGGCTCTGGAAGACGACGACTCAGAGGATTTGTTCGGCTTCAAAGCGGAATTCCCCATTGCTGAAGGAGACGGCAACGTGACTACGAAGGTGGCGTTGTGCGATGTACAGTATATTGACAAGTAGACGCTATGCAATGCAAAGTACCGTAATCCCAACCTGGCGCAGGGCTAATGGGCATGGGGCTGATCAAATAGTTTGATCTTCCGCATTTTAAACGGCGTTTATGAAGCAGTCAATATTGCAAAATAGTCCCTTGCAATACATAGGTAATATAAGTTTGCGTACGTAATTTTAAAGTTTTGAAGTTTTCTTGCCCTGGTCGAATTTTCATCTGTTTGCAATAATCCAGTCGCGATTAACAAAATTATTATTATTACGTTATATAGTGCATTTATCAAAGTTATCAAAATTATTATTTATTATGTTATGGTACGATACAGTATTATCAAAATTATACTATGTTACCATACTATATAGTATAATCAAAATTACTTTATATTATATTACTGCAGTCAGGTCTAGTATCAGCCGTTGAAGCGCTGCTGACCGCTCCAAGAAGCGAGCCAGCTCTGGAGCCCACTGAAACTATGGTCAAGATGGATGTCCCCCTGAGGCTCTTTGAACTACTGTATCAACATCTGAAAAGCATGGCTGGTGTCAAGCGCTCCACTGGAAAGAATGGCCAGTTTCAAGTAGCTCTGACTGAAGCAGACACTTTGGTGAAACTGTTTGAAGACGTCTGCGAGTGGACTCACGGAGACCCAGACAGATTCCCTCTCTATGCGCGATACTACTACAACTATTTGGATATGGTAGCGACCGAAAAGAGCCCCGTAACGTTCACACACAAAGGTAAGGGTTCGTGGGACTTCAGCGTTCGATTCTCCTTCGTTAAGCAGCCCCATAGCGATGAGGATGAGTATCGTTCGCCGTAGCACGTGCGTCGTTTTGCTGCATCGTTGTTGGTGGCAAGTGACATAACTGTCGATGAATGTTCGATGCGCAGTTTGATTGACGCAGCCGGCTGCTTTGCGATATGACGATAAACGTTTGACGACAATGCCCGTTTGATCGCGAAGCTACAGTATTGTTGGCGCGTCGGTCACTTCACCTAGTGCGTATTCAAGTATGCCATCGTCAGACTATGCATGCGGTCGCGAGTGACGTGCAATCGCAAGACAAGCGAGACACTTCAAACAGTTGCTAAAATTGCATCGATCTGGTTTCAAGGAGCCTCTATCGCCTGCTGATGGAGAGAGAGGCACACTCGACCAAATCAACGCCGTGTCTAGACTTCGTCTCTTATGCGATGAAAGTGGAAAAGAAACTACGCGTAATCGAAACACATACAAAACTCTCGGCAGGCAGCAGCTCGAAATCCTGTCAGGCTTCTCCTGTCTTCTAGAGGTCAAAAGCAGAGAGCATTCTCTAAGACTACCAGACTATAAGCGGCGCTTTGATGATTGTTGCAGAGTTGCGTCAACTGGACAACTCACAGTTTAGCGTCGGGCGTCACTCACAATAGAAATGAACTGAGACGAGTGTAATAGGCCATTGAGTGGAATTGACGAATACTAGCGCTACCCCCTTGGGGACCGGGAATTTTTTCCGGCCGAAATTTTTTCCGGGTGAAGACTAATGCTGGCATGGCACATATAGGCGCAACCAATGCTGGCATGGTTCGACACAAATATCAGCATTTGTCGAGCACTAAGAGTAACCGGCGAAAAATGGTGCAAAAACGCCGAACACCACTGGCATTGTTACATATTGTGCAAAGTAAATGCGAGCATTGGGCATGGTTTCACGTCTGGCGCGATAAATGCTAGCCTATGCAAATGGAAAATAGTGGCATTTCTTATTGGCATACCAGCAATGCTGCCATAGTTGGGCGTGCAATACTGGCATAGATGGGTAGGCGTATCCCTATTCCCAGCATTGTTGGAGCATTAATGAACAATGCCAGTGTTTCAATATCACTGGTGAAATAGACCATGCATTTTTGGCCTACAATGCTGGCATCGTTTATGTATTGGATAACTACTGGTATTGCTACAACCAATGTGGCCTGGCCAACAATGCTGGCATTACGAGCAACAATGCTGGCATTGATGTTAAATTCGGCGAAAGAGACTGGTTTGCAGTCTATTTCGCAAGTGCCGGAATCCGGCAGTCTGGTCCCCAAGGGGCTACATTCACCCAATAATTGACTTGAGACGGTTTTATAAATAATCGCCATTTCTGCGCATACATTCTTCGCACTGATTCGATTAAGTTTAGGTGGGCGGCAACCAAATTGAGCATAATCATGGAGTGCGCTGGGCTTCGTCGCACCTTAGAGTCTGCGTCACTCCTTAGCCAAATGCTGCAATTGTCCTCAAATTTTTAATATTTCTGATCGAAGGGTTTTCATCCTTCATCTGCCAGCATTGTTCAATTCTAACAAAACAGCGGCGCGCAGTACAGATTTGGTTGATTGTGGTTTGTGAGTGTTTTAAAGTGGAGGAGTAAAAGAGTGGATGGATACTTTTGTAAAGTATTTCGAAGCCTTTCCGATATGACGCGCGCCCGCCCGGAGTCCACTATTCATGCACTACTTCTGACACGCTCGTTTCTGAGGAGTTCTTGCAGGGCAACATTGGTATCGCCCGGGATTATTTTTTTAGCAAGACACACGCATTTCTGAGCGGTTGTTGCAGGGCAACATTGGGATCGCCCGGGATTAATTTTTTTAGCAGACAAAGTTGTCCGTAAGACAAGGGTTTAAACAAGCTGTCTTAAAAAAGTTGAGTTGTTTTATTAATACAGAGTGGTTTGTGAGTGTTTTAAAGTGGAAGAGTAAAAGAGTGGATACTTTTGTAAAGTATTTCGAAGCCTTTCCGATATGACGCGCGCCCGCCCGGAGTCCACTATTCATGCGCTACTTCTGACACGCTCCTTTCTGAGGGGTTCCTGCAGGGCAACATTGGAATCGCCCGCGATTAATTTTTTGAGCAAGACACGCGCATTTCTGAGCGGTTGTTGCAGGGCAACATTGGGATCGCCCGGGATTAATTTTTTTTGGCAGACAAAGTTGTTCGTAAGACAAGGGTTTAAAAAAACAAAATTATTTTTTTAGAAATGGGTGTTCAACAACTGCCTCAACGTAAGCTTTCAAACGGTAGAACGAATGCCGTTCTACAACGTAAGACGAGCGAGTTAGGGGCGATTTGCTGTTTAAACCTTTTTGTTGCTGTAGCTTGCGATATTCAAACTTATACGTTTCTACCAATAGAAGGACAAATGATCAGTGAGTCAAGAGCTATCCAGCAACTCAAGATCGTCTCTCTACGACGCACGCTGAGCGAGTTAGAGCGATTTCTATGCTAAAAACGCGAGAATGTCGCTTTTCGTGGTGCGTGTTTGCGTAATTAACAAACTTTTTTACGCCAAGTGAAAGAGCACGTCGAGACGCTTTAGTTGACCTATCGCACGCCGCTCTACGACGTAAGACGAGCGTGTTAGAGCCGTTTTGCGTTTTGGACCTTTGGGTTACTGTAGCGCGCGCAATTCAAACATTTGAATTTTGACTTTTCTTAACGGAATTATCAGTGTGCCGAAACCTATTCAATGAACTCAAGATCGTCTCTCTATGGCGGAAGACGAGCGAGTTAGATAAGTTTTGCGTTTTAAACCTTTGGGTTACTGTAGCTCCCGAAATTCAAACTTTTGAGTTTCGACCAATAGAACAACAAATGATCAGTGAGTCGAGAGCTATCCAACCAACCCAAGATCGTCTCCGTACGACGCACGCTGAGCGAGTTAGAGCGATTTCTGCGTTAAAAACGCGAGAATGTTGCTTTTCGTGTTGCGTGTTTGCGTAATTAAGAAACTTTTTTATGCCAAGCGAAAGCGCACGTCGAGACCTTTCACTTGACCTATCGCACGCCGCTCTACGACGTAAGACGAGCGAGTAATAGCCATTTTCAGTTTGAACCTTCGGGTTACTGTAGCGCGCGCAATTCAAACTTTTGAGCGCCGATTTCTCGAGGCACATTACCAGTAAGTCGAGACCTTTCCGTAGAGCTCAAGATCTCCTTCCTACGACTTACCAACGCCGAGATCTGAGAGCGTAACGGACGGACGCACGCACGCACGCACGCACGAAAAGCTCTCGTAGGGGTTCGCCCGGCTGAGGCCGGGCGAAAAAAACAAACTATTTCTTTAGGAATTACCATTCAACAACTGCCTCAACGTAAGCTTTCAAACGGCCGTACGAATGCCGCTCTACAACGTAAGACGAGCGAGTTATGGCCGATTTGCTGTTTGAACCTTTTGCGTTACTGTAGCTCGCGAAATTCAAACTTTCGAATCTCGACTTTTCTTAACGGAATGATCAGTGTGCCGAAACCTATTCAATAAACTCAAGATCGTCTCAGTACGACGGAAGACGAACGAGTTAGAGAAGTTTTGCGTTTTGAACTTCTGGGTTACTGTAGCTCGCGATATTCAAACGTTTGAGTTTCGACCAATAGAAGAGCAAATGATCAGTGAGTCAAGAGCTATCCAGCAACTCAAGATTGTCTCTCTACGACGCATGCTGAGCGAGTTAGAGCGATTTCTATGCTAAAAACGCGAGAATGTCGCTTTTCGTGGTGCGTGCTTGCGTGATTAACAAATTTTTTACGCCAAGTAAAAGAGCACGTCGACACCTTTTAGTTGACCTATCGCACGCCGCTCTGCGACGTAAGACCTGCGTGTTAGAGCCGTTTTGCGTTTGGGACCTTCGGGTTACTGTAGCGCGCGCAATTCAAACTTTTGAATATCGACTTCTCATAACGGAATTATCAGTGTGCCGAAACCTATTCAACAAACTCAAGATCGCCTCTCCATGACGGAAGACGAGTGAGTTAGATAAGTTTTGCGTTTTAAACCTTTGGGTTACTGTAGCTCTCGAAATTCAAACTTTTGAGTTTCGACCAATAAGAACAAATGATCAGTGAGTCGAGAGCTATCCAACCAACCCAAGATCGTCTCCGTACGACGCACGCTGAGCGAGTTAGAGCGATTTTTGCGCTAAAAGCGCGAAAATGTCGCTTTTCGTGTTGCGTGTTTGCGTAATTAAGAAACTTAAGCGAAAGCGCACGTCGAGACCTTTCAGTTGACCTATCGCACGCCGCTCTACAACGCAAGACGAGCGAGTTAGCGCCGTTTTAAGTTTTGACCTTTGGGTTACTGTAGCGCGCGCAATTCAAAGTTTTGAATTTCGAAGTCTCTTAGCAACATTACCAGTGAGTCGAGACCTATCCATAAAGCCCAAGATCTCCTTCCTACGACGTTCCAACACCGAGATATGAAAGCGTGACGAACGAACGATCGCACGCACGCACGAAAAGCTCTCGTAGGGGTTCGCCCGGCTGAGGCCGGGCGCTCAGCCGGGCGAAAAAATTGTACAAATTTTGCATTATGTTGCAAAAATTCTATAGAATGCGGCGCCATAGAATTCCATGTGGTAGACAGAGGTTTCTCGATCTAATAGTCACTCCTGGCGACAACATGGACATGAAAACCTTCTCATCCTTGCGGTCCGATTCCTTCCCGCCGACTGCACACCTGTATTCTTGCAACCATTTCAGACTTTCGCTCTGTCGACCATGGGCTGTGCACTAAGAATTTACGCGACAATCTTCTTTCTCGTCGTCGCCGCCCCACGGCCGCGCGAGGCCTGTCCTAATAGCAAGACGGTCATGGTGGTCGACTGTTCGGAAGAGGGCGCCGCCAGCAGAGACGCCTGCGAAGCTTTGGGCGATGGGGGCGCGGCCACCTGCACCTGGACGGACTGTACGGGCGGCACCTGCAAGGTTGGATGAACGATGACTGCTGGCTGGTGTACAGTGCGTCTTACACAATATGTTACATGCGTGCACGCAATGCGATCGCGCTGCAGGGCCGCACGTGTCTTGCCGGCTCGGGCTGGCTGTGTTGGTCCTCAGCTCAGGCTCAGGGCAGATGACACTATGGGTGCAACACAGTAGCCTCGCCCCTCTTCCCGCCCCCCCCCCCCCCCCCCAACATCCAAGACACGAATAGTGAAGCTACACTGTAGCTATACAAGTAGACATGACGTTTGCAGCAGCGCAGGCAGTTGCCATCTACATATAGCTAGCAAAGTTGATTAATCCCTGCGTAGGTCGACACCACATGCTCTTCCGTGACGGGGGACGAAACAACGAGACAGGCGACGGCGGCACCTGCCAGAGCGACTCGTGCACCGAGGGCGATTGCGACGACGAGACGGGCAGCGGCGACGCAGACTGCGAGGCCGAGACGGAAGAGGACGGCTGCACTGGGGCTGTGGATGGTAAGTCTCTGAGTCTGAGGTGCCTATTTACCATTGGCTACGCCACTACAAGCAGTAACAACGATAGAATCGAAACTCTGTTTACACGACGGTGGAACATACAATTGAAAATGCCAAGAGGAATACCGATCAACTCAACGAGAAAGTTGATGCCATCACCGTTGGCTTATGCCATAGTCAAGACTGAGCCACAGAATTCCCTTTGGCATTCTTCGGTGCATACATAGGCTCAATCCAACGATCTCTTTCTCTTGAATGTCTGTCTATCTATATAGTCTGCATGACGATGTCGGCGGCAAGATGGTCGGTAGTACTGTAGGTACACCAATCAATCCACCAGTCAGTACAGTCATTGCAAACGTCGATCGTCCGTCGCAGGGGCTAGCAGACCGTGCGAGTGGACCTGCACCAAGGTGGCCTGCGTGTCGACGAGCGACTGCTCCGCCGGAACCGCTTCCGAAGACGCCTGCAAGGCGGCCGGCAGCGACTGCGTCTTCAGCCCTTGCACTGGAGGCGCCTGCGCCAAGACCCCTTGAATCGAAGGCAGATTATGATTGGGCTCATCTCAAAGCCTTTGTGATCACGACGTTTCTTTGAACGAGTGCCGATATAAATCGATTAGGCTGCACATGAAACAAGCCGTCCTACATCTGCATACACTGCTTCCTACATACCGTAATGTTGGTGTGTCCGGAGTGGCTCTCTTGTTGGGGAATGTTGGTGTCTCTTGACTCAACAGAGGCTTGTTGGCAGATTTGCGAAGAGCGCCCCTTACCCACACCCAACTACGGCAAAAAATACGAGTACATGTCTTTGGTGGCAGTTGCGAACAACGTCGCACTCAACTTTTGTATGAGTTCAGTCGGTTGCCGACATTTGGCTCAATTCAAAATTGGCGACTTTCTTGCCTCGAAGCGACAAAGGCAGCCGTCGCAAGCGATTTGAGCCGACGCCCAGTTTTATTGCGCCGACAGACAATTGAGACCCACCCAATCACCAGCAGTGAATTTTGCATTTTAAGTAAGTAAGTAGGTACGCAGTAAAATTCGCGATTGTTCGAAGTCGACGAAAAACTGTTTAGGTGGGTGGAGGCGGTCTCTTCAAAGACGCCAAATAAGGCGAGTGCACTGAGCTTTTCCCTGTATGACTGAGCGAACAATGAGAGAACATCGAAGGAGTCATAAACCAGAAATCGAATTGGTCTCCTCGGCATAAATACGGAAGACGGAGATGACAGAGCCACAGACCCAAGAATTTAGTTTCCGAATTCTCAAGAACCAGCGGTCAAACTCCACTACAACTTCGAACGCGAAAGCCGGATTCTGGTTCGCCCGGAACGAGCTCGCGACAAGTTTGAGGCATGCGATGACTATCTAGAACTAGCACGGCAGTTTCGTCTAAATCAACAGCGTTACAGAATGCTGCAACGACTGCTCATGTTGCTTCTGGCGGCGTCGAGCCAAGTTCAATGGGCGGAGTCTTGCGCCACCACGGGCACGACGACGACAACGAGCAGCTGCTCGGGAACGGCTACCGCTTGCTCGGGTGAGACCGGACGTGACACGAAACCACTCTTTGAGTGTTCATTACGAATCTGTGGCCGCGCGTGTGCGTGGAGACTGGCATAGGGTTGTTAGTTGAAATCCTCGGGAGTATGATCACACTTGACAAAGTGCAGCGGGTGACACGAAATTTGCAGTGGGTGACACTAGACGCTGCAGTCGATGATTTAGAGTCCCAGGCGAAGCTCGTGGCAGGTTTGGGGGGGGGGGGGGGTGTCTGGCTTTGGAGAGGATCGAGTCTGGCTAACCCGACGTGCATGCTACTCACTAATAGCCATTTGTAGACCTAGACAGTCGCATTGCCCCCGAACTATGTACTCCGCCCCCCCCCCCCCAGCCACGGATACCTAAATTACCTGTCAAACCGAGCACCATTCAGCGACGTCGGAAGCAAATTGCGCCAGTGTCGGATGCACGCTGACCCCCACGGACGCCACCTGCGAGGGGACGGCAGACGCGGCGGACTGCGTCAGTAAAACAGTGGAGGCGGACTGCTCGGAAGTCACCGGCTGCACTTGGACGCCGGCCGCGCCTTGCGCCGGCACCAAAACCGCGGCGGCCTGCAGCGATATTACGCTGGAAGCCGAATGCGTGTCCACTTGCGCCTGGGACGCGTTGCGCAAAGGAAGCTCGACGTCTCCACTCTAGCCTTATTCCGTAAGCTAAGAGAAGGGGTGGCTTAGTGGCGTGTTTATTATGGCAAAGGTGCAGCTGCGGTACCGTACTCCTGGCTATAGTGCACTGCTCGCCGCAGCTACACCGACGAGTACATCCATAGGAGCTCTCGAGGGTAGTTTTCAGCGCTGTGCGCAAGTAAGGGTTGTGAAAACAGTTCCCACGTTTGGGGCACCAGCCAAAAAGGAGGGCGTCGTTTGCGCAACGCGGCCCCCAGGGCCGGCGGCGCCTGCTCTGGCACTGCGCCGAACACCTGCGGTGATATCAACGCGCAGGCGGACTGCGACAACTATCCCGGCTGCAACTGGTCGGGCAGCTGCGGCGGTACTGTCACCCCCTGCGGCCAAATCGCCAGTCCCACGTCCACCACCTGCAGCCCCGGTTAGTGGAGGCAGCTTCAAATGCCTGCACCTACCTTAATGCTTAGTAAGCATTGAAGACACGTATTAAGGTTCTTTGCGCTTACCTATCAGGCGGACTTATCTTGGAAAACCAAGTGCTGCGTATTCTTGCTCGTACTCATATAGTGGCTTTCCATTCTCCAGCACGTTTACCATGATGTACTTACTTACTAAGACTTCCGGCCTCGAGTGCATTTTGCATCACTATTTCAAATTCAACTTTTTCAAGCATCTTTGCATAATTGAAATTCCCACCGCAGGTTGCACGTTCACCGCCGCCGGCAACACTTGCGGCGGCACCGATCCGACCTGCAGCGCCCTCACCGACCAGACCAATTGCCAGAATGCCGGCTGCACCTGGGCTTGAAGGCGTCCCGTGTAGAAGAAGCAGTCGCGACGATGAATTTGTATTCCAGTGCGCTACAGCTCCATAATTTGTTCTCCCTCATTCGTTCTGCGAACGACATCCCCGAGAAATGCATCTGGCGCGGCTTCGAACCCATAGAAGTGCTTACTGCAATCGACTAACATCTCAGATCGGAAACACCCTAGGGAACGTAAACTGCAGGTTTTGACCAGCTCATCGTTGACACACGTGCTTAGAGGAGGTTGTCAGGAAGTACCAGGTCTTTCGAAACTCCAGACCCCCTCCACCACAGCACACTATGTAAAAGGTAGCGAAGTCATACTTGCGTGCTTGGTAGGCCAATGTGTTCACAACTCGGATGCAACAAGCTGTGTGTGTAAAAAGTTCAACCTACAGGGTGGTCCACATAACGCGGACCATTTTGACCATTAATAACTCGAGCGATATGAGACGGATTTCTACCAAAATTGCACACAACATAGATGCACATGTCGAATTTTATCACTGAAGATTTCAGCACGTCAGCTTCGAAGAATCACGAATTGTCAACGGTTAGGCAGACACACCAAAATACAGGGTGCCGTCTTCTTTAACGGCTCATATCTTTGGCGTGTGTTGACCGATCGGGTTGATTCTTGGCCATTAGAAACAAAATACTTTGATTTATATGTGTGTAAAATGTCTTGCTAATCGGTGGAGGCTTTTGTCAAATACAGTTGCGTATCTCGTCAACTGGGATGAACCATGGTTGCGCCTCTCCGGGTCTTTGGTGTGCCAACCGGCTTTACTTCTGAATTACAGCTAGCCGTTACAATCGGTAACAGAAATTTTTGCGGGCCAAAATGCACACATTCGGACTCAACTATGTGCAAAATTTCGTCTCGATGGGATCTGTCAAATTCAGTGGGCAGCGATTTGGTGTGCAAATTTCGCAAAATTATGGTTGCGCTGCCGTGTCTGGTGAATGCCTGAATTCGCACAAAACTTTGCACTCACTTCTGTTGAAGTATCCTCTTCAAACTAGCCAAAACTCAGCCCGATCGATTGTCCCAAGCAAGAGATGTAAGCCAACAAAGAGCGCGAGTTTTTCCAGTGCATCACCATGTATGTTGGTGTGTCTGCCTAACCGTCGACAATTCGTGATTCTTTGAGGCTGGCGTGCTGAAAATGTCAGGTATAAAATTCGACATGTGCATCTATGTTGTGTGCAATTTTGGTAGAAATCCGTCTCATATCGCTCGAGTTATTAACGGTCAAAATGGTCCGCGTTACGTGGACCACCCTGTATACTTTGCGTCTGGCAAATCTTAATGAACAGTATAGTGAATTTCATTCGCATAATTAGCCGCATCTAGCGCTTGAAAACGTGTACCACAATTCAAATGCAGCTATTACCACGATACGGTTGTTTGTACAACTGATCTAAAGCTCAGTGATATCGCCGCGTTCGCTATATGGTATCGGCATGATACGACGCCGTTCATCTGAAGTTTTATACCTGTGGGAATACGCCACATCGAACAAAAAACTTGCCAACTGTTTGGTGCAGTCGTTCTCTACTAGGAATTTCGTTTGGTGTACGCATTTCTGCGTTATGACGCTTTTGACAATTTGTAGAATTTTGGCAAATTGTGGCGTATTTCTATAAAATTTCACAATTGCAAACATTTTCTTTTGTGTTACAAATTATCCGCGTTCTATGCTCTTTCGATTTCTAAAGAAATTTCACCGCTAGTCCATCAGGCGTCAAAATCGATTTTCGACTTTTTTATATTTTAATTGTAAATATCTCTAAATTGCAGTATTTCAAAGCTGTAGAACCATGTCACAAATTCTTATTGGCTTACGACCTTTCAGTTTCTGCATTTACATTCGTCAATAAATGACGTTCTATTTTTGTCAGTTTATGAAATTTTGACAAATAATTGCGTATTTCTATGAAATTCCGCATATGCAAAAAAAAATCTTTTGTGTTACAAATTGTTTGCGGCCTATGTTCTTTCCATTTCTGAAGAAATTTCGCCGCTAGCTCATCAGGTGAAAAAGTCGATTTTTGATATTTTAATATTTTAAGTGTGAATATCTCCAAATTGCAATTCTTCAAAACTGAAAAACTATGTCAAAAATTCTTACTGGTTTGCGACCTTTCAATTTCGGCGTTCACATTTGTCAATAAACTACGTTCTATTTTTTCAATTTATAAAATTTCGACAAACAATTTCGTATTTCTATGAAATTCCACATTTGAAAACCAGGCAAGTCGTCCGGGGGACGCAGTATACTCCACAAATTTGAACTCCTACGCACGGTGACTCCTCTCCTGTTGTGGCCTCCTGACACCCCCAATCGCAAAACTAATGCCGAATTCGTGATCTACATCCCAGAATACCCCAGAATCGACATACAACACCCGTAACTTTCTATGGACTCGCAGAACCAAAATTCTGTACTTGGGGTACGGTAGCATGCGAATTCGTCATAGGTACGCTTAAACATCATCTAAACGCTAAACGAATGCCAAATTCGTAATCAGCGCCCTCGAAAACCCCGAAATCGAGTATAATATTGCCAAAGTCGACCGGACACCCAAAATTCAAATGGACGCGGGCAATTTTCGACCCCGGAGTCGAAAAAGTCGCAGTGTAAGAAAGTTTATTGTGTTTCGCCCGATTTTCTCCGTTCATGGCTCATTCGATAGAGGACATCCGGGAAGGAGCACCAAGAGCGGTCTCGCCGCTCCAGCTGCTACCTAGCTCGCACAGCTGCTCGTCAAAGTCGACCCGGGGCCAAAATTCGCGAATTTTTCAAATTTGGCGCCAAAATGGGTCCCGCAGCGATCCAATTCATTTCTTCCACCCTCGGCCCTATCGAGTACTACAACATATCAAAAGATAGTATATACCATTATATGCAACTTTTTCGAGTTCTACCTTGCCTAATGCGTTTTTCAGTACTTTGAAAAAATAAATTTTTGAATTTCCCGCCTACGGGGTCCCGGAGCGTGACCCCATATGTCGTGCAGGTTGCCCACCTACTAGGCCTATCCAACGCAAAAAACCGTTTGCAAATCGGCCGCTTCACGCGCAAACGCCATCCGATCCAAATTACTGCGTTTCGCGCACAATCGCTATATACTCCACACTTTTTGTGGAGTATAAAAATTTCTTTTGTGTTATAAATTGTCCACGGCCTATGCTCTTTCCACTTCTGAAGAAATTTCGCCACTAGCTCTTCACGCGAAAAAGACAATTTTTGACATTTTCATATTTTAATTGTAAATATCTCCAAATTGCAATTCTTCAAAACGGAAAAACTATGTCACAAATTCTTATTTGCTCTCGGCGTTTCAGTTTCTGCATTCACATTCGTCAATAAATGGCGTTCTATTTTGGTCAATTTATGAAATTTTGACAAACAATTGCGTATTTCTATCAAATTTCACATCGACAAAAAATTTCTTTCGTGTTACAAATTATTAGCGGTCCGTGCTCTTTCCATTTCTGAAGAAATTTCGCGGCTAGCTCATCAGGTGAAAAAGTCGATTTTCGACATTTTTGAATTTTAAATGTGAATATCTCGAAAATGCGAAATTAGCAACACAAACGGACATTGGATCCGTACTCAGCGACCTTGACTCTACTTGACCACACATGTCACATATTTTACTTCGGTGCCACGGACACACAGACACACAGACACACAGACACACGGACACACAGACAGACATTGTCATCCGTATATATACACCTCGCCGCGCTGAGGCGCGGCGAAAAAATTCGGCACTCTGTCTCAACCCATGCGCAAATGCGGACGCGAAACGCAAAATCGGTTAAGTTAACGTCCGCGTCACCTTTGGGTGGTTGCGGCGGGTGGCGGGATGGATCACATTTAAAACGGCACTCATCACATATAATTCGGGTGTTGGCACATATAAAACGGGTCTGTCACATATAAATCGGCACTGCCACAAATACCCAACAGTTGCACATATAAATCGGCACAATCACATATAGATCGGCACAATCGCATATAAATCGGTACTATCGCATATAAATCGTGACTTTCACATATAATCGGCCGCTCGGAGTGTTTGTTCCCCTGCTTACAGAGAATCGACTGGCACACGAACTAGAGTGTTTGTATCAGCAAGCGAGCGCTTGTGTGTGTCTGGTGATCCGGCAAAATCCGTCTTCAAAGTGAAGGTTGTCGCAAGCGCTAGCTGGGAAGGGGCACAGCCGGCCTAAGCAGGAGGCAAAGCATATGGGGGAGTGTGCATCCCACCAAAAGTTTGCACTAAAACTCGGTCGACGTCGCGCCTGGCGGGTCTCAGCTGAGGCTTAGCGCGACCACCGACTTCAGGGCGCTGCTTCGACCCGCCAGACTGCGACGTCGACTGACTCTTGTGCATGGTGGGCGCAGGGCGAGCCTAAGCATAGCCTGATTTGGAAGGAATATTCTGTGTCCGAAAGAAATGTAACGAAACGCGAGACGGCCATTGCTTCAGCTGCCCATTATGAACGCGTTTACGCCTACAAAAGCATTAATATGCGCTAGTACCCAAATATATGTGCAAACACTAAATTCTATGTGCAAGTACCGATTTATATGTGGAAGTGCCGCTTACAGCGCAAGTTCCAGAATATATGTGGAAGTACCGATTTATATGTGGCGTGTCCCGTTTTATATGTGACCCGTCATTTTCCCCGGTTGCGGCTCGCGCGTGAGACTCTCTTTGACGCTGGCGAGACAGTGTTTGACAGAGAACACAGTGAGCTTCAAAACAACGTAAGAACGACTTTCGTATCTTGCACAAGTCCTGCGTAGTGAACAATCAAAGTTGCGATGCCAACCGTGCTTCTCCTGATGGCGCCGCTCTTCTCCACGACGATGGCCTCCAGGAGGAGGAGGAGCAACCGTGGCCGATTTTGCGTTTCGCGCTCGCATTTGCGCATGGGTTGAGATAGAGTGCTGAATTTTTGCATCCGAGTTGTGAAGACATTAGATTATCATGTGTGCAAGTATGACTTCGCTACCTTTTACACAGCGTGCTGTGGAGGGGGGTCTGGAGTTTCGAAAGACCCGGTACCATAGCATTAAATAGGGCTGGCGAGTGGTCGCACTGAAGACACTCAACACGCGTAGCGCAGCTTTGAACAGGTACCCTGCGACACGATTGTGTCGTGTCTGTCCAAGATTGCCTCGACCGCTGCCGTTGCAGTGAATAAGCAAATTCCCCTCCGCCCTTCCCTCGTCTTCATTTATACTCATCGACCACGCCTTACGCCCAGAATTGTTTCCTTGCGTCGCTCCAGAAATGAGAGATTGTCGAACACTGTCGGTTTCACGCCCTCACTCAGCTGATTGCAAAGCTCAGTAGACTTCTAGTTTAACGACGAGCCCAAATTATCAACTTCACTGTAGGTAAGTGACAATCAACTTACCACAGCTCTAAAACGCGCAATGACGTGCAGAATAATCATTCGATCGATCAACTGTCGAATGTGCGCAACTTGTCGAATTCTACACACGCAATGACGATCGCTGAAGTCTTCGCAATTTCCCTCCCTTTCTGACGACGCCCGCAGCGCGTAATCGGTAATGACAAGGCGGCTCCATTCAATACGTAAGTGATCGCCGGGCGGGAGAGGGGGGGAGGTGAAGGACGCGAAAAAGTTGACCGATCAATCGACGCAAAGTTTGGGTGCTCTTTGATGTCTGTCAGTCGAAAATCAATTTCTGAAGAGGTAGCCTTCTTCTATCAGAAGATCAAGGGAGATCGAATGCGTCAGCCGACAAATCTGTAATCAAATCGCTGTCATACTGCGCCTACGATCAGTAACACAGACTGCGACTTCTAAATCGATAGGAAGAAGTCTGCGTAGGTGAGTTCTATACTTGATTAGTGTTACGGCGTAGATTTAGAAATTTACGTGTAGGTAAATTGTAGGTGTGGGCGGCCATGTGTTCAGTGGTTCACCTTCCACTGTAGTCTTATTCTGCTTTATAGTTGTCCCAGATTTTCCCGCCCGACCAAGACGAGAAATGGGTCTTCAAGCGCTACTATGTGCCTCAGTCCTGGCGAGCGCGATTGTTCACGAGAGCTCCTGCTGCGCCACGACAGGGACGACGACAACGACCATGGTGTGCTGCGGCGACCCCTCCGCCTGCAGCGCAGTCACGGACAACTCCGGTATGCAATTGGTCTGCTCGCTATCAGTACAACAATAATGCCGTGTGCTATCCATCGAGCTAAAGATGTGTGTGTGTGTGTGTGTGGGTGGGGGGGGGGGGGGGGGGGGCGGCGGGGGGGGGACGGGGGGGTGATAGCAGCAGACAGGCCCCAGTCCCCACGCCTATAATACCCCAAGCCATGCCTCAAGTCCAGACACACTACGTAGACGTAGAAGAGTGAATACGCCAAGATCCCGCCCCCCCTCCCCCTCACCTCCAGCTCCAACAGCACACCGTCCGAGATTGAGGTCTGGGGAGGGGGGGGGGGGGGAGGGGTCATACGTGTAGTCGGGAGGCTGCGGGTATTGGGGGGGGGGGGCGCAACTGTAGTAATACTGTACGCACGGTGTCCTCAACTGTCGTCAGAAAGCGGCGCCCAGCCCTGCGCCGAAGCGGACACGGGCGACGCCAGTGTCGGCTGTGTCTTCCGATTCGGGGACACTGTGCCTTGCGAGGGATTCTGTGACACAGCGCCCGACGAAGCGGCTTGTCTGAAGGTGCCAGGCTGCTCCTGGACTGAGCAGACTTGAGGAGAGAGAAGTGATATGATGATGATTGGAAGGGAGACAGAAAGCAGGATGGATTAACGGATAATGTATTGCATCTGTGACACAAGCCGTAGTGGTGTTAATGAGTTAATGAGTTGCACACGAGAATCCCCGTCGGTTACGCGCCTTTGAACGACTGCCCTCAATCAGCAGTATCGCTAATGAGAATGGAATCAGAGGCACCCGCGGTTCAAAGAGGGTAGACAGGAAACCCATCGCAACAGAACATTTGAAAGACAATTGGGATTTGAGAAACCTTCGAATAAAATGGTATGGATCTCCGCTGACCAACATACAAGGCATTAGCGGTGGCACGAGTTGAAAGGTACACAGTTTGGTATGGTACACGACGAACACGACGGGCAGCGCGACGTACAAACGACCAGTAAACATCGCCAACTTTGCCCACACGCCACAATCATACTCAGGTTATAGACAAGCACCTTCGAGAAAATACCAGTAGTTTTGTAGGGTGGAGAATCTTCATACACTCACATTTCACGATACAACACCTTCCAACGTTCCACCGCTCATCTACACAGCCAGAAGTTAAACCAGCGCCGTTGCTGTTTGTTGGCCGACTTCTCCACGACGTGTGGCGCCTCGACGAAGTCGATCTCGAAAGGCGACACAAGCGCCTTCTCGCGAATCTTGAGCAGCAACTCTGCCACTGCTTCCTAGAATGTGACAACACCGACGTGAAATAAGTGCATTGCAAAGATTCATAAATTTAGACAAAAAAATTCGTTAAAAAATAGAATAATAGAAAGAAAATTGGGAGGATACATATGAGAATAAGATAGTGAAAACATGGTGAACTACATACGTACGTACTACAGACAAAGTTAAGAAAGTTAATGAAAGAACCAAGGTAGAAAATAAACAATAAATAAACAAATAAATAAATAGACAAATAAATGAATAAATAAATAAATCACTAAGTAAATAAATAAATAAATAAATAAATAAATAAATAAATAAATAAATAAATAAATAAATAAATAAATAAATGAGTAAATAAATAAATAAAAACAAATGAATAAATAAATAAATAAATAAATAATTAATAAAAAATTAAATAAAACAAATAAATAATTTAATAAATAAATAAATAAATAATTTAACAAATACAGGAATTAATAAATCAATAATTTAATAAATAAACAAATATCTAATAATTTAATAAATAAATAAATATGTAATTATACAAACAAATAAAAATATACTAAATAAATATATTGATAAACAAACATTAGGTGAGCAAATAAAATGCAACAAAATAAAGGCAACAACTACATAACTCGACAACACAAGACTACGAGCGCGCGTTACACACTCAGTAGTCGAGTGAAACGACGGGCGCGCTACAACCCAACAAATTCTCTTTAGTACATGACTGAACGAAGAACAAAAAAAATGAGTTGCTTTTTTCCAGGTGCTGTTTCTTTGTTGGGGTTGAGTTTTCATTAGCGCGGTCTGTCCGCGTGTAAGAGGGAAGTCAGCGATCGGCGCGCACATGACGTTTTTGGTGGCGGTACGACAGCGATTCTCCCACCGTCTCCGCCGAGAGAACATCACCTCAGGGCAGTTGTGCCAGGCCAGTCGGAGGATGGCATTCTGACGGCCTAGAGTAACAACTGGCGACAGCGGGAAACAGTGGCGAATGGCCTAGAAAGCCACTGGTGCGAGGCAGCGAGAGGGGAGCGGCCTTTTACCGAAAACTAACCCGTGGGAGTGCAATCAGTGTTGGTTGGATTCCTACAGTCTCGACAGTTTCACGGTTCTGACCACGCGAATAGGGGTTGCTTCGCCAGGTGACGGGTCACAGAGAAAGGGCAGTGTTTCCAAGTGAGGAAAGGGACCAGCGAGAGTAACAGCAAGAGACATCAGACACAAAAGAGCCCGTTAAGGTTACGGTCGGAGCCGTGACAACGGCAAAATTCCCACTTATGCATAGTTCGTGTGTGAATGTTCATCCATGGCAACGTCCCTTGTTATAGTTCCAGTAGCCTTTATAGTTACTCTCTGTGTATCCAGAGTTGTTTATGGCTGAATATTTCACTTAGCAATTCTATGAGTTAATTTTAGATCCCCACCAACAGTGTCAGATTGCTTTCAGAGTGGAAACTGAACAATCATGTCCCACCAAGGTTGCTCCAGCTTCAACAGTGGCTGTTTTAGCTTCACCATTACAGAATATTTTATTGTCCCACGTTCTCTGGAGTGCTCACCAAAGCGCCCACCAGCAGTGTACATTTTACCTGTATGAGTGAGAGCTGCATAATTCCAGCATTCCCATAGCCAGCCATTCAAGGTTATCCACATCCATACTCTCACTTCCATGATGGCTATGGTATGTTACAAGGTACCTCATGTGAGGAATGACGGTGTAGAGACGGTGAACTCACTGTGGTCATATGAACGTTTTCTCATTGATGGGCGTCTGTTGTCTGTTGGCTGCTGGATATTTGCTGTAGTGCTGTTTATGTACATCTCTGTCTACCATTTACTAGTATGGTCTGTAGAGCATGGCTGTAAGAGAAGACTATGCTTTCTGAGAGAGCTGTTGTGCTGCTTTAGTTTGTCTTACATGGACAATGGTGAGTGATGATTTTACAGTTACCTCCTTCCCAATACGTGTGTTAAACTTGCTTCTATATGTGTCTTCCTCTGTATCTTCCCAGTCACCTTGCATTGATGAGTTGTACCATTACATTTGGAAGCAGTATTTTTTTTTACAGTGAGCTCTATACTTTGTTGAAGATTATTCCTTTAGTAGCAGCCCACTAATTACTACACAAGCATGTAGCAGAGTGACTAATAAGTATATGTGCTCAAATGTAGGTCAGTTATCTGCTACACCCTCTGTGAAATTGCCATTTCGCGATCTCGCGGTTTCTCCCTCATCTACGTCCCATTCATCTGCACTTTCAGACCACCGTCACCACCGGATCGCGCCTCGGCAACGTCGGGTTGGCCGCAACATACAGGCGCAGACAGCAACAGATAAGGCTCCGCAGGCGCTGGTTGCCGGCGAGACAAACGTGCGGATCTGTTTGCGGTTCGCGTTACCGACGATGTCACCAGCGCGTTATCTTATCCTTGTCGCCGTCCAGCGCCACGCTGGCAGCACCGCCAGCGTATAAACGCAGGTACGGCCCT
>JASAMZ010001768.1:0-26967 GCA_030248115.1 Linhomoeus sp. GSCO2_2 | reverse complement strand
CAGCGCAGCTGATATTTGCGAAATATTGTGGAATTTAGTCATCGGCCAAAGTCCACAATAGGAGGTGCAAAACTACATGTCACGACGGTCAGTTTAAGCCATAGATCATCGCGATCCGTCAACTGTAGCTAGAGTTATCGTGTTAACAGACGGACAAACAAACAAACAAACAAACAAACAAACAAACAAACAAACAAACAAACAAACAAACAAACAAACAAACAAACAAACAAACAAACAAACAAACAAACAAACAAACAAACAAACAAACAAACAAACAAACAAACAAACAAACAAACAAACAAACAAACAAACAAACAAACAAACAAACAAACAAACAAACAAACAAACAAACAAACAAACAAACAAACAAGCAGACTCTATGGCGCTTAGTATATAGGACTAGAGCCTTTAGCCCGTAGGAGAATCTCTATGGTCAATGGTGTTGGGTTCAGCCCATAGACAATTGTGTTTAGCCCATTGGACATTTCAGATAGATCTCAAGTCATTCGATCCTGTGCCACTGCCAGTGCCTACATTTAGGATCGCACCAGCTCCCATGCCTGTCAATACACAATAGGCACTTGCAGTTACAGTCCCGTCTGGAAATAATGCCCCGTTGCATTCTCAAAACGCGTTTGCGTTCTGAGATGCGTTTTGTTGCGTTCTATGCCAAATTCGGTAATCGGAGTGTGCCAAAAGGATAGAAAACTTGTCTTTAAGGGTTGTTACGACTATAGGACGCAAGATGACCGCACATTTCGACCAGAATTCCCATACATTTTCGACACTCAATCAGCTTTGGAAATTCGCAGATTTTGAAGAAATCAAAGAAAGGAAAGGATACCTATAGGTTTACAAGGCCATAAACAAGCCAAACAAACCAACACGATGTGTCTTTGATTCGTTTTACACTTTTCAATCAAGAATTTTTCATATATTGCATGAAAACGCACTCAGAACGCAAACGCGTTTTTCGAGGCGTTATTTCCGGACGGGACTGTAGCCCATTGACAATTGGGCGACAATTGGGCTTAGCCAATAGGACATTTCAGATAGATCTCAAGCCATCTGACACTGTGCCCACACCAGTGCCTACATTTAGGCTTGCACCAGCTCCCGTGCCTGCAAATACACAATAGACACTTGGCTTTAGCCCGTAGACATTTGGATATAGCCGTAGAAGATTTCAGAAAAATCTAAAGTCACTTGACATTGTGCCCCTGCCAGTGCCTGTGATTAGCACTGTGCCACATCCCGTGCCTTGAAATATACCTCAGGGTCTAACAGCAATGACACTGTAGTGAATGACGACACGACAGTGCGATACTTCTGCGAAAATGGCCCCCATGCACTCTTTAGTGCTCAAAATGTGCTGAGCAGTTGCTATTTTCGTGATTTTTGTGGAATTTAGACATCGGCCAAAGTCCACAATAGGAGATGCACTATTCCAGACCAAGGTGGTTCTTTTGATGTATAGATCATCGCGATCCGTCAACGCTGTCAAGAGTTATCATGTTAACAAACAAACAGACAAACAGACACACTCTATGGCGCTTAGTATATAGGACTAGTGCCTTTAGCCCGTAGGAGATAAGCTAATCTCCAAAGCCAATGGTGATTTTACACACTTAGGGAGGTCAGCCAGCCACTGCTGACAACAGCCTATAGGAGGTTCAGTTAGTTCCAGTCATTTGACACTGTGCCCCTGCCAGTGCCAGTGCCTAAATTTATGGTTGCACCAGCTCCAATTTCAAGCACCTGACCTAAGCCCATAGGTGTTTTCAGGCTGATCTAAAGTCATTTGACAATGTGCCTCTGCCACTGCCTGCATTTACCCTCACACCTGTTCCCGTGCCTCTGAATACACTACAGAGTCCTTCAGCGACAGCTCTGCAGTGAATGGAGACACAACAGCACGAAATTTCCACCAAAGTGGTATGCAGTCACTCCACAGTGGTCAGAATGTACTGTGCAGTCGATATTTTCACAATTTTCATGGAATTCAGACATCGGCCAAAGTCCACAATAGGAGGTGCACTATTCCAGACCAAGGTGGTTCTTTTGATGTATAGCAGGGTTCCGCACGGGCCTTAAAATTGAGGCCCAGGCCCGCCCGAAATGGAGATTGAAAAGCCCGGCCCGGCCCGGCCCGATTTTCTGGGCATAAAAGCCCGCCCAGGCCCGGCCCGTGGCCCAATTAGGCCCGCCCATGGCCCGTCGAAGCGTGCGGAAAAGGCCCGAAATATCTTTCACAGTACTGCGGCGATTTCGCTGAAACTTGCAGTAGTTGTAGCGCGACATGTGTTTTATAGTGTGTGTAAATTTGAGCGTGCTGCGCCTTCTGTTGTAGCAGCTACGGCGCTTCACACAAGGGGTGCCCATATTCATCGGTGCCGTCGTAATCACTGAACTATGTGCTGGGATGTTTGCTACAAACTGTCCCAAGAGAAGACGGAGAACTACGTTATTTTAAGACATGCTTATCCAAGGTGTTGTCATTCGAATGCAAAAGATCGCGTCAAGAAATTCGCAGCATCGCGCCAGCTATGCAAGTTGAAAGTTGGGACAGTTTGTCTGAAATAGCCAGGTATGTACACAATATGTGATCCAAATGCACCTATCGCGACATCCTCTAATTTTGTCAAGGTAACACAGACCAGCATAATATTTTGATGGAAACTACAGTTCCTATAGGCCTACGTTCACTGAAAATTTCAGAGCAATGGCTGCTGTGTTGCAAAAGTTATTAAGGACGCAACCAGCTGTGCTCTGAAACGACGTTGCAACTAGCAACTGCAAATTTGTGGGGTTCAGATTGAAAATTGAGGCCCGATTCAGGCCCGTATAGTATGGTAGGCCCGCCCGGGCCCGGCCCAACCCAAAACCCAAAACCCAAAAGCCCAGGCCCGGCCCGGCCCGATCTGGGCAACCCAAAAGCCCGCCCAAAGCCCGCCCATGGGCGGGCCGGGCCGGGCTTTTTTCGGGCCGGCCCGGCCCGTGCGGAACCCTGATGTATAGATCATCGCGATCCGTCAACGCTGTCAAGAGTTATCGTGTTAACAAACAAACAAACAGACAGACACACTCTATGGCCCTTAGTATATAGGACTAGTGTCTTTAGCCCATAGGTGACAGGTCAATGTCATTTGAGCTATGGCATGCCACGTTTTGCCCCTGAATTCCAGTGGCGATGATTGTTCAGTCTCAGAACCTTCGCTTGCCATCAAGGTTGCCATTCAGCCATACTGTAGTTGGTTGGTCCATGATGGGCCAATATTGTTTGGCCCCACTATTACCTGCTTATTGCATTCAAATCACTCTACAGTTTAGGGTGCCCTACATGGTGCAGTTGCGTCAGTATGTACCTCATAGACAACACCAAACAATCTTACCAATCATGGAGCGACAACAAAGCAACAGAAGAGCTGAAGAAAACACGAAAGATCAGTGCAAAACATCTACGAATCGGCACAGTCAACTGCGAACGAATCAATGATCACTATTCACCATTGGATGGAGAAAGAACGCGCACGAATCAACGCAGAAGCCAGTTCAACCAATCACACACCAATGATACGTATAGCATTTACGAATCACGCGCAGTTTTAATCAACTACAAATGACAGATCACTGAATAATGGTCATAACGAAACATGTACTAATCGTCGTGAAAGTGGGGCCTACGAAACAGCGATCACTCACTATCGATAACCACAAAACATTCGAATCGACGTGCCATTTCGATCACAAACTATGAATCTTCAACTTCCAGTTCTTCTTCCAGGGTTTGTTGGCTGGTGGCGAGTACCCCTTGGTGCACTATGTTCAGTGTGCCGCCAGGGGGCAACTCACTGCTGACGTCGGCGTTGTCGCCAATGAATATGTGCACGACAGGGAATGTGTGTTGGTGATAGTGGCTTGGGATGGGCAGGGGCAGATACGCTAAAGGTATGCTCAGCAGCGCATGGCAGCCACACACCTTGACGTCCTCCATACGGCGCACTCTCGAGAGAGCGACGTAGAGTTGTCCATGACCAAAGACAGGCGGGTTGAGGTAAACTCCCACTCTGTCCAACGTCTGGGACTGCGCTTTGTTGATCGTCATGGCAAACGCCAGCTGGACGGGAAACTGTCTCCGCTGCAAAGCACAGCTTAAGGTCTCAGCGTCATATCTACACACATGCATAGCCAGGAAAACATTATCGTCTCTCACCCAGAAGAACACTTGGCCCTTGTCGTGCTGCGACTCCAGAGTGATCCGAGGAATGAATGTGAACTCGCCAGCGTGCGAGCCACTGAAAAGCCGTGAAAGAATTCAGTTGAAGATGTAACAGTACATGAGTTAATAAGGAACACACTTGCAGATTTCGGCGTATATTGTGTGCGGGTAGCACTTCCGCACGAGACAGCGGGTTCCATTGCAAACCCCAGCGCCCTGATTGAGATTGCGCAGCACCAGAATGGGCACGCCCTCCTTGAGCTCCAGTCGGTGCAGGGGCATGCCTGGGGGCGTCGTCGAGTGAATCACCTCGATTGGGGTGTACATGCGCGCTGAACACACCATCGAGTACAATGTGTTGGTAGGTAGACGTTTATCGTGAAAGAAGCCATACTGCAAACCGTCATAGTCGTTAGCCGTTTCGTCTGCCGACAGATAGACGTGAGTTTCGCCAGGCAGACTGTCCAGAATAACGTTGTTCATTGTGCGGACTATGTCGTTTCTGGGCGCCAGCAAGGCGCAATTTCTCATGGAGTCAGAATTGTAGGCGCCGCCAAACACGAAGGTGGTGAGCTCTTCCATCGAGGTCACCCTCATCTCTTCGGGCAGGCAGACCACTTCCTCAGAGCCGTCGTCCTCGGCAGATGGGTATGTGCCGTCACCCAGAGACAGCAGCAGACGGGCGAACTGCAGCTGGGTCTCCCCTATGATGCAGTATTGTTTATGCGTTACAGTTGAGTTGGCATGCCAAGAGCAATAAACCAATCAAGCCAAGGGGAGAAACGCACTGTCGCTTCCAGCAGCTGTCAGCGCCCGCATGTTCTGCGTCAGGTGCAGCGTCACGATCTGAATAGAAAACACTGGACGTCACAACTCAAGTATCATAAGCAAATGTGTACGGTAAACCTTGTCCCAGAGTTTGCTGAATTTCAGCGTCCTGCTGATGATGGTGGTTGTACTGGCCAGTGGAATGACTGGCAGGACCTGACGGAAGTCGCCAGAGAACACAACCGCCTTGCCGCCAAACGGCTCCTTGCTGCTTGTCAAGTCCTGCAAAAGCGAGGATGATCGACACGTCAGTGTTTCACAACGGCAGCTTGCAACGCACTCTCAGCAGTCTGTCCACGGCCTCAATGGCGAGTCGATCGGCCATACTGATCTCGTCCCAGATGATCAGAGACGCTTCGCGAAGGGCCGTCGCCTGTGCACTCTGCTTGGAGACAGCACAGCAGGTGTGAATGTCCAGGGTGTCAGTTGGAATGGCGAAGGCGCTATGAGCCGTTCGCCCGCCACGAAGCTCCAGAGCAGCCACTCCAGACGACGCGGCGACGATAGCAGACTTGCCATCTTGGCGCAACACGTCCACCAGCACGTTGAGCAGGAACGTTTTGCCTGTGCGTATGGGTGTAGGTGTATTGTTCAAACTAATGAGGCATGCAAGAAGGCAGAAGCAAGTTCACAACGTTCATATCTAAGCTAATGTGTTATACCGTATCCTCCGGGCGCATCTATGAAGAACAGGCGGCTAATCTTGGTTGTCACAGATTCCAGAATTCTGTCCAGGTGCCTCTCCTGTTCAGACGTGAGGCGCCTGCGTCTGGCAGACAGTTCTTCAGGATCGAGGGGAGGCAACCTGATTCACATTGGAAAGCTTGCTATTCGTCAACAGGGTATACAGTATATTGTCAGTGTCGTGCATACTCAAACTCAGTCTGCAGGTGACTGGTAGTCTCTTCAGTGGGCTCTTGCAGGCCTTTGTACTGGTCCAGCGATCGACCGTGGAAGGCCAAGAGAAAGGCCATATTGCGCAAGGCGCAGTCGACCGCCTGCTCCTCTGTCATAGTGACGCTACTGCGACGACTCTTGAAGATGATATCCTCTGTCAAATCCTGCAGGGGAAATACTATCGAAGTACTGTCAAACCGAGTGTTAACTAAATTCATTCAGTCAGCTGTGTACCTTCTGGAATCGAGTGAAAAGCTCTCCGGGCTCGGCTGGGTTGCAGGCGATAAGGAGACTGACAAAGAGACGGCGCAGTTGGCGAGCCGAGCGGAATGTGGCCGACTCAGAAAGGCACTGCACGTGCTCATTGTCGTCAATGGCCAGGCCCATTTTCACGCACGCCTCTCGATACGTCTCGCACTGTTCTCCACTGACTGCAATTAAACGTGCTCATAACACTTGGTTTCTGACAAACGCTACACATCCCATCGCAGGACGATTTACCAGTCTTCAGGTCCTCGTAACTGGTCGCTCCACACTTTTCGGTCAGCAACAGACGGAGGTAGAATCGGTCGGCGTCCGTGGGCGCAGCACTGTACATCCGACCGATCATCGGCGGCTGCTTGTCGTTGCCCAGACCTCTCTTTCTGCGCTGCCACTTGCCCTTGTTGAAGGTGTACTTCTCTGGGATCTGACTGTACTTCAGGTCACGCGTCTGCTCGTCATGCTGGTTGAGGTCAAACCAAGCAGTGAGGGTGGTGTTCTTGACATCCACCTCCTCCAACTGCTGGCCCTCCTGCGAAGGGTAAGAACCTTGTAAAGTGACGTGTTTAAGAGAAAACGAAAGCTTGGTCGAGCCGTCCCATTACGCCATCAAGATAGAATTTGTCGATTTGACAAACCGCGTTCCATATCAGCATATGCAAATCACAATGTCCACTATATACAGTATCACTCACGTGTAGAACGATCTGCTGATTTTCATGGGTGTGCACAGCGAGTCGCTGAACTGGTGGATAGGTCCAGGCCACATCGTTGCCCATCATCCGATCACACGCCTCAGGTGGGGAGATGTATCTGGCGTCAGTGAAACTCTGAATTGTGGTAGGGCGTGACAGAGTAATAAAGCAGGTAGCACCACAAATAACTATTCGACCTTAATCTCGTCTTCGTCAGCTGTCTCTTGCTTATCGGATTCGGCCAATTCAGCGGGCGTTGGCAGTCTGCTGATGGAAAACAGCACTTGGTCAGGGCCCTTGCAGAAGTACATGAACAGGTACTTGGGCACGTCTGAGCTGGCCACGATTTCCACGTTGATGTGACACTCGAATTCGGCCAACAGGTGAGGGTTGTACGGCACCACGCGACGATTGTCGAAGGTGTGCTCGACTCCACGCTTGACCACTTTCACAACGCGACCATTATTGGGCCGCTTGTAGATCGGCGAGCCCCCAGTCTCTGACAGTGCAGTCTCCTCACAAAACTTCATGGGGAAGCGTTTGTTGCATTTGTTATCCTGCATGCAGGGCGCGTTGGTGTTAGCGCCGCACATTCCATGGAGCATATGTCGTTTCACCAGCTCGAACAGGTGGGGCTCCTGAAGATGCATCAGGCACATGTGCCACTGGCAAAATACTTGCGTGTGTCACTGGTTTCTGCGCTGCATGTGCACGAACGCCACTGTTACTCACCCTGTCTGGATCTGGCAGGTAAGCCCAGACGAAGTCGTCAACCTTTTCAGGCGTGTCGGGGTGGCAGGGCGCATCCAGCGTGTACAGCAGGTGAACGTGAAGTAGTCCACGCTTCTGTGATTCGATCACGCCCATGTAGGCTACGACAGGGTGCTCCTTGCAGATCCAGGCGTGAAGCTTCTTCTGAAGAATTGGCAGCACGTCATCACATGTGTATGTATGCCTTCGGTCGTACGTTCTGGGTGGGAATGAGATAATGCGTAGCCTATCAAACTAAGCGTACAGTAACAACTTCTGGTGGCTTAAAGTTATGTAACATGGTCGTTGCATACCAATTTCTTTCGGAAGACCCTGACGCAAATGTCGGGCCTATCCTCTGGTTTCTGGCCCAAGGGGTCGACCAGCTTATGGATCTTCTTCCAGTTAGGGTTGGTGGTCATTGTGATGAAGAGGGAGGGCCGCCCGTGGACGCGAACGGCTGCCATTGCGTCCTTGAACAGAACAATGTGTGGAAACTGGCAGTGTGTACAATTGGTACAAACTGGAATTTTCTTTTCCGAATACTGTAACAGACTCACCATATATTTTTGTTGAAAATACCTCGGCGAGCCCACAAATGAACTGCTCAGAATGACTCTCCGTCCAATTTGCTCAGCCTCCGTGTATCCGTGTGCCACAGCATCGGTAATCCCTTAACAACAAAATGCCATACAGTGCATAGGTAGGTGGCATAAGCGGACTGTGTGTCACCACCAAACATGCAACAAAAGACGAACCTATTCGGCTTTCGACTCGGTACTTGCTCTGCTGTTCCTTTAGCCGGTGGTACTGCAGTCTGTCGTGTTCCAGTCTGGCCGCCTGCATGACCGCCCAGGCGCAGAACAGTCGGCCACCGCTATGTGGCATGAGAGGGGAGTCAGATGGTCGAATAGCCAGGCGGTAGTGAAGGTAGTCGGCCATTGTCATCTGCAGCAACATTGCGAGAAGTATGTTGCGCATTGGCAAGCTACAAACTACAGTATTCGTCATGCAGCCAATGGGGGAAGTGTAAAAGTGTAACATATTAACCCGCCTTCTGCTTCTCCTCTCCCTTGCCACTCTTTCGGAGGCGTGGAGTGTAGCCTGTTGTCCCATCGGGGTAGAGAAGCGGGAATCGAAGAGTCTCCAGAGCAGAAGAGATCTGGGGCACGTCTTTCAGCGGCCCTGCAAGGAAACGCCATGTGCATAAGCTAACTTCCATGTTGAAGACTGCTGCCATGACTTGCATGGAGCGTTACCTTCTTTGGTTGTCATGGCCACGAAATCCTTGTCACTTGCAGAAGCACCATCCACCAAAATGGCCGCGACTTCGTCGCAGGTTGGCTTGTTATAGGTGCGATGTTGTTTGTCCAAAACCCCACCGAAAATTCGCACCTGAAGCGTAGCGTTGCCGGTTAAAAACTTGCCGATCGAAATCACATTGCTTCAAATGCACACCTCCAAGTCGCAGACGTTGCCTTCTTCTTCCTTCAGCTTCTCATGCGCGCTCTTCAATACTGACGCATAAGGGTTGATTTTGAGCAACGTTTGCTGAATGGATCGAAGTGTCTCTTCATTCAGCTGAGGGCCAGAATTTCGGCTCGAGCTTCTGATCTTGAGCTGTTCTGCCTGCTCAAAGAGATAGATTTGAGCGTATCGCGCAGGTCGGCCTGACTTTGGCAGGAGCCGATTCTAAATAGAATGCAAGAGTGCAACTGTAAAACCGGCGCCAACGACACAGTAACGAATGGCCAGTTGACACGGCTATGGCACTCACTGGTGCGCCAACTCTCCTCGCAGTCTGTACGTTGGTGGGCCAGACCCTTGCTGTATTCCTTCATTGATATTGGCTGCTGTCGAGGTGAACGCAAAAGCGTTGTTGTACAGAAGGGCGTGTCTTCTGCAACAACACGGCACCATCATATGCAATTCTATTACGTACATCATGTACATTAGCTCAAGTACGTATGTATAAGAATAAATGTTCGTGAATCATTCGCGTTCTGTAGCTGTCACCATAACATCAGTTACTCGACTCGAGGAAGCGTGTAGCTTCATCAAATCCAACCTGAACTCTGGGTCTGATGTCAGGTGGTGTAGGAGCGGCTCTGGGGGGCACGGAAGGGGGTCAAGTTTGACACTCCCTTCAGAGCAGCACTGACGGCCAAATCTGGGCTTCTTCTTCGACGATGCTGTCAGCCTCTCATCTTCAAAGAATAGGGCCTCGCAGAATCCACATGACAGGTCCAGGCCGTCGTCATCGCTGTCTCTGTCAGCGTACTTGCTGTCGTCGTAGGGGCCGAAACCTGAAAGTGCACTGAGGTAGTGTAAAACTGCCAGCACAACATTCTAATGAAACTGTCACGCGCCACTGCAAACAAAACGACGTTGTGCCTATCTAACCAAAACCAGCCGATTACTTCAGTAATTTGATACGTAACAAAAATTCAGGACTGTTTCTGCGACCTACCCCATTCTTGTTTCTTCTTCCGCTTTCGGCGAGACGCCATCCGCTCTGCGTTCGATTGACGCCGTTTGAGGCTCGTCTCTTCACTCTCTGCCGCTCGCGACGACGACTGTCTCTTTGCCTGCAGCTGCAGACGTTCGGCCGTCTGTTCTTCGCTTTCCACCGCCCTCAACGACGACTGTCTCTTCGCCTGGAGCTTCAGACGTGCAGCCGTCTGTTCTTCGCTTTCCTCCGCTCGCGAGGACGACTGCCTCTTCGCCTGGAGTTTTAGACGTTCAGCCGTCTGTTGGTCGCCTTCCTTCGCCCGCGACGACGACTGCCTCTTCGCCTGGAGTTTCAGACGTTCAGCCGTCTGTTGGTCGCCTTCCTTCGTCCGTGATGACGATTGTCGCACCGCATCAAGGTGCAGACGCTGTGCCGTTTCTTCTCCAGTCTCTTCACCACGCCTTTTCTTCATAAGCAGCCGCTGAGATTGTCGCCTCTGCCGATCGCCTTTGTTCTTCCCCATAATTTCGAAGAGAATGATCCAAAACCAACAAAACGCAAGCGCTCCGCCACTATCACAACCTACGCACCGATACTTTGCTGCACTGAACGCACTATAGGATTCTTTGGCCAGGAGGCGGTTGATGAGCCGCTGCTAGAGATAGGATCAACGATTGTACTGATGCGTAGGCTCATATGTGTTGGCGTCGCCGCATCAGCGTTGGAGGTTGCGTCAGAAAACGTCATCAATCGTTCAGCGTTTGGAGGCACGATACACAACAGAACCCTTTGAATACACGTCAGTCTCTCAGCGACAGCTCTTCAATGAATGCTGTGGCGACACAATAGGGCGAAGTTTCCACTCCATAGTGCTCAGCAAGAAGAATGTACTGTGCAGTGTTGCGCGAAAACACGCGTGCGCGTGAAACGCAGTGAAAACGCCATCAATCGTTCCTTGTTTGGACGCACGCTACACCGCAGAGCGAACGTTTTAGGCTTTTGCCCATTGTTTCGAAGAGAATAGCAGGCCAGTGCCTGCATGTACCATCGCACCTGCTCCCACGCCTCTGAATACACATTAGAGTGCCACAGTGACAACGCTGCAGTGAATGGTGAAACGACAGTGCGAAATGTCCACAAAAGTGACCTGCAGTAGAGTGCCACAGTGACAACGCTGCAGTGAATGGTGAAACGACAGTGCGAAATGTCCACAAAAGTGACCTGCAGTTACCAGCAGTTACTACTTAGTGCTCAGAATGTACTGCGCAGCCGATATTTTCGTGATTTTTGTGGAATTTAGACATCGGCCAATGTCCACAATAGGAGATGCAAAACTACAGAGGACGACGGTTCTTCTGATGTATAGATCATCGCGATCCGTCAAGGCTGTCGAGAGTTATCGTGTTAACAGACAAACAAACAAACAAACACACTCTATGCCGCTTAGTATATAGGACTAGTGCCTTTAGCCCATAGGTGATACTGTATGTCTATACAGCTAAACACCTATGGAAACAGAGCCATTTGTATCGACCCATGGAAATCAGCCACTGCTCACAACATGTATTCACCTATGGTTCACGACCAATGCTCACAACAGCCCATAGGAGATTCTGATAGATCTAAAGTCATTGGACACTGCACCCCTATCAGTGCCTGCTTTTAGGGCTGCACCAGCTCGCATGCCTCAGAACACACTGAAGCTAACACATGGAAGCTTGCATTTAGCCCATAGGAGATTTCAGATAGATCTAATGTCTTCTGACACTGTGCCCCTGCCAGTGCCTGCATTTACCATTGCACCCACTCCAGTGCCTTTGATTACACTGAACTTTGCGTACAGATGTTTGTGTTTAGCCCATAAGAGGTTTCAGATGGATCAAAAGTCTCTTGACACTGCGCCCTTGCCAGTGCCTGCATTTATCATCGAACCTGTTCCCATGCCTCTGAATACACTGAAGCTATCACATGGATGCTTGTGTTTAGCCCTTAGGAGATTTCTGATTGAGCTAATGTCTTTTGGCACTGTGCCCCTGCCAGTGCCTGCATTTACCTTTGCACCTGTTCCCGTGCCTCCAAATACCTGTAGGAGTCTCACAGCGTCAGCTCTGGAATGAATGGTGACACGACAGTGCAAAATTTCCACGAAAATGACCAGTAGGCACTCTTTAGTGCTCAGAATGTACTGTGCAGTTGATATTTTCGTGATTTTTGTGGAATTTAGACATTGGCCAGTGCCCACAATAGGAGATGCACTATTCCAGACAGAGGCGATTCTTTTAAGCCATAGATCTCCAGAATCCGTCAAGTGTGTCAAGAGTTATCGTGTTAACAAACAGACAAACAGACAAACAAACAGACTCTATGCCGCTTAGTATATAGGAGGACTAGAGCCTTTAGCCCATAGGAGAATCTCTATGGTCAATGGTGTTGGGTTCAGGCCATAGATAATTGTCTTTAGCCCATAGGACATTTCAGATAGAACTCAAGTCATTCGACCCTGTGCCACTGCCAGTGCCTACATTTAGAATCGCACCAGCTCCCGTGCCTGTAAATACACAATAGACACTTGGGTTTAGCCTGTAGACAATTGGGTTTAGCCCATAGAACATTTTAGATAGATCTCAAGTCATCTGACACTGTGCCACTGCCAGTGCCTACATTTAGGCTCGCACCAGCTCTCATGCCTGTTAATACACAATAGATACTTGGGTTTAGCCCGTAGACATTTGGGTTTAGCCCATAGGAGATTTCAGATAGATCTAATGACATTTGACAGAGATCCAAAGCGTCTTGATGCTGTGCCCCTGCCAGTGCACTCAGTGCCTGCGAATACACTTTGGAGTCTTGCAACGACAACTCTTTAGTGAATGATGACACTGTAAAGTGTTTTTGGCGTGAAATCAAATGACCGTCGTAGAGTGTGGTGACTTCTGTGCTCAGAATGTACTGTTGCAGTCAATATTTTCGAAATATTTTGGAATTTAGAGATCGACCAAAGTCGACAAACCTTCATGCAAAACTACAGGCTATGACGGTCAGTTTAAGCCATAGATCATCGCGATCCGACAACTGTGTCTAGAGTTATCGTGCTGACAGACAAACAGACGGACAGACTCTAGGCGCCTTAGTATATAGGATAGTGCCTTTAGCCCGTAGGAGAATCTCCATGGGCATTAGCATATGGGTAATCTGCAGAGCATGAAGGAGATAACGCAATCATCGAATTCAGTCACTGCAGGACACTGCAGTTAGATCTCAGGTCGTTAGACCCTGTGCCATTGTCAGTGCCTATGTTTCGGATGTCTCCAGCTCTCGTGCCTGTAAATACACAATAGATGTTTGGGTTTAGCCTGTAGTCGCTTGGGTTTTGCCCGTAGAACACTTCAGATAGATCTAAAGACAGTTGACATTGTGCCCCTGCCAGTGCCTACATTTAGGCGCGCGACAGCTCCCGTGCCTGTAAATAAACAATAGACGCTTGGGTTTAGCCCATAGACATTTGGGTTTAGCCCGTAGGATATTTCAGACAGATCTAAATACATTTGACACTGTGCCCCTGCCAGTGCCTGCATTTATGCTCGCACCAGCTCCCGTGCCTGTAAATACACAATAGACACTTGGGTTTAGCCCATAGACGTTTGGGTTTAGCCCATAGGAGATTTGAGGTAGATCAAAAGACATTTGACACTGTGGCCCTGCCAGTGCCTGCATTTATGCTCGCACCAGCTCCCGTGCCTGTAAATGCACAATAGATAGTTGGGTTTAGCCCGTAGACATTGGGGTTTAGCCCATAGATGATTTCAGATAGATCTAAAGACATTTGACATAGATCCAAAGCAGTTTGATGATGTGCCCCTGCCAGTGCATGCAGTGCCTGCGAATACACTTTGGAGTCTCACGACGACAACTCTGTCATGAATGGTGACACTGTAAAGCACTTTTGTCGCGAAATCAAACGCCAATTACATCGTGTGGTACCTTCTGTGGTCAGAATGTACTGATGCAGTCGATATTTTTGAAATAATTTGGAATTTAGTCATTGATCAAAATTCTAAAAGCAAAGATGCAAAACCGCGTGTTCTGACGGTCAGTTTAAGCTATAGATCATCGCGATCCGTCAACTGTAGCGAGCGCTAGAGCGCTCACAGACAAACAAACAAACAGACGGACAGACTCTAGGCCGCTTAGTATATAGGACTAGAGCCTTTAGCCCGTAGGAGAATCTCTATGGTCAATGGCGTATGGGTAGTCTGCAGAGCATGAAGGAGATAACTCAATCATCGAATTCAGTGCACTGCAGGACAGTACAGTTAGGTCTCAAGTCGTTAGACTCTTTGCCATAGTCAGTGCCTACATTGACACTCGCACCAGCTGCCATGCCTGTAAATACACAATAGCTACTTGGGTTTAGCCCGTAGACATTTGGGGTTAGCCCATAGAACATTTCAGATAGGTCTCAAGCCATTTGACACTGTGCCCCTGCCAGTGCCTACATTGACACTCGCACCAGCTGCCGTGCCTGTAAATACACAATAGGCACTTGGCTTTAGCCCGTAGACATTTGGATTTAGCCCGTAGGAGATTTCAGATAGATCTAAAGACATTTGACATGGATCCAAAGCAGTTTGATGCTGTGACCCTGCCAGTGCATGCACTGCCTGCGAATACACTCTGGAGTCTCACAACGATAACTCTGTCATGAGTGGTGACACTGTATAGCGCTTTTGGCATGAAATCAAATGTCAATCACAGCGTGTGGTGCCTTCTGTGCTCAGAATGTACTGGCGCAGCCGATATTTGCGAAATATTGTGGAATTCAGTCATTGGTCATAATTCCAAAATAGGAGGTGCAAAACTACAGTGAATAGCGGTCAGTTTAAGCTACAGATCATCGCGATCCGTCAACTGTAGCGAGTGCTAGAGCGCTGACAGACAAACAAACAAACAGACGGACAGACTCTTGCCGCTTAGTAATAAGGATGGCCGTAATGTCCTGTTGCATGATCTGTCCTGTTCAAGGTCTGTCCGTTGCAAGGTCTGTCCTGTTGTGAGCCAATGGCGCTGGTGTCCTGTTCATTGTCAGGGTCTGACCTGTTGCAAGATTTGTCCTGTTGAAGGGTCTGTCCTATTGCAGGGTATGTCATGTTGCAAGGCCTGCCCTGTTGCAAGGTCTGTCCTGTTGCAAGGTCTGTCCTGTTGCAAGGTCTGTCCTGTTGAAAGATGTAGATCTGTCCTGTTGAAAGATCTGTCCTGTTGCAAGATCTGTCATGTTGCAAGATGTGTCCTGTTGCAGAAGGTCTGTCCTGTTGCGACCCAACGGTGCTGGTCGCCTCGCGCGACCATCCTGTTGCCACGTCTGTCCTGTTGCAAGATCTGTCCTGTTGTAAGATCTGTCCAGTTGCAAGATTTGTCCTGTTGCAAGACCTGTCCTGTTGCAGGGTCTGTCCTGTTGCAAGATCTGTCCTGCTGCAAGATCTGTCCTGCTGCAAGATCTATCCTGTTGCAAGATTTGTCCTGTTGCAAGATTTGTACTGCTGCAAGATTTGTCCTGTTGCAAGATTTGTACTGTTGCAAGATTTGTACTGTTGCAAAATCTGTCCTGTTGCAAAATCTGTCCTGTTGCAAGGCCTGTTCTGTTGCATATGTAGTCTGTCCTGTTGCAGAAGGTCTGTCCTGTTGCGAGTCAACGGCGCTTGTCGCCTCGCGCGGCCATCCTGTTGCAACGTCTGTACTTTGCAGCATTTGTCCTGTTGCAGAAAGTCTGTCCTGTTGCAAGCCAACAGCGCCGACTGCCTCGCGATCGTACAAAGCGCCGCGCAAAACAAATGATAGAGAGCGGGCAGATTTTCCGGTTGCAAGATCTGTCCTGTTGCAAGATTTGTCCTGTTGCAAAATCTGTCCTGTTGCAAAGGTTTGTGCTGTTGCGAGCCAACGGCGCTGGTAGCCTCGCGTGACGATCCTGTTGCAACGTCTGCACTTTGCAGCATTTGTCCTGTTGAAGAAAGTCTGTCCTGTTGCAAGCCAATGGCGCTGACTGCTTCGCGAACGCGCCGTACAAAGCGGCGCGCAAAACAAATGATAGAGAGCGGGCAGATTGTCCTGTTGCAAGATCTGTCCTGTTGCAAGCGAAATAGTCGCTGAAGCGGCTAGAATTGCCTGCGCGAGCATTGTCGTACTGCTTGGCTCTGTTTCAACGCTTAGTTTAGCGAAATAGTCGCTCAAGCGGCTAGAATTGCCTGCGCGAGCGTTGCCGTACTGTTCAATGCCTGCGCGAGCATTGCCGTTGCATTGCCTGGATTGCATTGCACATTGCAAGCCTCTCTGTTGTACCGCGCGCTGCCGCACTGTTCGCTTTTGCAAGGCTCTGCTACGGTGCATTGCCCTACTGTTCAGGCGATGCCTGCGTTGAAGGCAGGCTGCAACAGGCGGCGCTGGCCGTGCAGCGATTGATTGCCGCGGCTGGCGTCCCGCTGGCGTCTAGGCGCGCGCGTGCTGAAGCGTCGCGTGGCGAAGTGCTAGCGAGGCAAGCGCATGCTGAAGCGTCGCGTGGCGAAGTGCTAGGGAGGCAAGCGTCTACAGACGGACACTACAGCTAGCTAGCTTAGTAATGTAGACTAGAGCCTTTAGCCCGTAGGAGAATCTCTATGGTCAATAGCATATGGGTAATCTGCAGAGCATGAAGGAGCTAACGCAATCATCGAATTCAGTGCACTGCAGGACAGTACAATTAGATCTCAAGTCGTCAGACCCTGTGCCATTGTCAGTGCCTATGATTAAGATCTCTCCATCTCCTGTGCCTGTAAATACACAATAGATGCTTGGGTTTAGCCCGTAGACAATTGGCTTTAGCCCATAGGACATTTCAGATAGATCTCAAGCCATTCGAACCTGTGCCCCTGTCAGTGCCTTCGTTTAGGATCGCGCCAGCTCGTGTGCCTGCAAATACACAGTAGACTCTTGTGTTTAGCCCATAGACATTTGTGTTTAGCCAATAGGGCATTTCAGACAGATCTCAAGACATTTGACACTGAGCCCCTGCCAGTGGCTACATTTACGCTCGCACCAGCTCCTGTGCCTGTAAACACACAATAAATACTTGGGTTTAGCCCGTAGACATTTGGGTTTAGTCCATAGGAGATTTTAGATAGATCTAATGACATTTGAAATAGATCCAGAATAGTTTGATGTTGTGCCCCTGCCAGAGCATGGAGTGCCTGCGAATACACTTTGGAGTCTCACAACGACAACTCTTTAGTGAGTGGTGACACTGTAAATGTCCCGCACTACGATTTGAAGTTGATGTTTCGCGTGTTGGCGTACAGTTCGCGCGTCATTGCCGCTGTGGCCGCCATTTGAATCAGCATGGTTTAGCAGAATTGTGCACCTCACAGTCGAAATTGTTGAAATTTTATGGAATTTAGACTTTGGTCAAAGTTCTAAATGCAAAGATGCAAAACTACGTGTTCTGACGGTCAGTTTAAGCCATAGACCATCGCGATCCATCAACTGTAGCGAGCGCTAGAGCGCTGACAGACAAACAAACAAACAAACAAACACACGGACAGACTCTTGCCGCTTAGTATATAGGACTAGAGCCTTTAGCCCGTAGGAGAATCTCTATGGTCAATAGCGTATGGGTAATCTGCAGAGCATGAAGGAGATAACGCAATCATCGAATTCAGTGCACTGCAGGACAGTACAGTTAGATCTCAGGTCGTTAGATGCTGTGCCATTGGCAGTGCCTATGTTTAGGATCTTGCCAGCTCCCATGCCTGTAAATACACAATAGCCACTTGGGTTTAGCCCATAGTCATGTGAGTTTAGCCCATTGGACATTTCAGATAGGTCTCAAGCCATTTGACACTGTGCCCCTGCCAGTGCCTATGTTTAGGATCGCACCAGCCCCCATGCCTGCAAATACACAATTGACGCTTGGGATTAGCCTGTAGACATTTGGGTTTAGCCAAAAGAACATTTCACATAGATCTCAAGCCATTTGACACTGTGCCCCTGCCAGTGCCTACATTTAGGCTCGCGCCAGCTCCTGTGCATGTAAATACACAATAGACACTTGTGTTTAGCCCGTAGACATTTGGCCTTAGCCCGTAGGAGATTTCAGATAGATCTAAAGACATTTGACATCGGTCCAAAGCAGTTTGATGCCGTGCCCCTGCCAGTGCATACAGTGCCTGCGAATACACTTTGGAGTCTCACAACGACAACTCTGTCATGAATGGTGACACTGTAAAGCACTTTTGTCGCGAAATCAAACGTCAATTACATCGTGTGGTGCCTTCTGTGGTCAGAATGTACTGGTGCAGTAGATATTTTCGAAATAAAATGGAATTTAGTCATCGGTCAAAGTTCTAAAAGCAAAGATGCAAAACTACGTTTGTCGCGAAATCAAACGTCAATTACATCGTGTGGTGCCTTCTGTGGTCAGAATGTACTGGTGCAGTAGATATTTTCGAAATAAAATGGAATTTAGTCATCGGTCAAAGTTCTAAAAGCAAAGATGCAAAACTACGTGTTATGACGGTCAGTTTAAGGTACAGATCATCGCGAACCGACAACTGTGTCTAGAGTTATGGCGCTGACAGACAAACAAACACACAAACACACGGACAGACTCTAGGCGCCATAGTGTATAGGATTGTGACTGCGACCCAAGTGTGACGTATTTGTAGGTAGCTCGATGTCAGCACGCTGCACAAGCGCAATCACCATAAACATATGTGATACTGTCGTCTAAACCAAAGAGCGGCGCTAGGCTAGCTTCGGGCGAAGCCTCACCAATGATGCTTCGGAGTGTAAGCCAACGCACAATCCACTTATTAGCAACTCACGTGCATTGGTGCATGCACACATGTAACGTATGTGCTTAGGTATAGGTACCGGATTTTTTCGCTCGGCCTCAGCCGAGCGAACCCTATCAAGAGCTCGGCGTGCGTGTGTGCGTGCGTACGTACGTGCGTACGTACGTACGTCACGCTCGCTTCGGGCTTAATAACTCGCTCGTCCGATGTCGTAGGATGGAGTTTGAGACATCGTCGGGTAGCCTGCGGACTCCTCTCGCCATCTGAGTGGTTAAAATTGAAATAAGTTTTCAAACTCGCGCGCTACAGTATCCCAAAGTGGGGTCCATTTTAAGACAAAAGTTGACCGAAGCTAGTCAAATCGCATATCAAAGTGAAGCGCTCGTGCTCCTGAGTACGAATCCGACAACAAAAAGTTCCAAAAGTTTAAACAGAGAGCTACAGTAACCAAAACGCGTCGAAAATGGAAACAACACGCTTGCTTCGGGCTTAATAACTCGCTTGTCTGACGTCGCTGGGTTGAGTTCGACACATCGACGGGTAGCCCTCGGACTACTCTCGCCACCTGAGTGTTTAAAGCTGGAATAAGTTTTCAAACTCGCGCGCTACAGTATCCCAAAATGGGGTCCATTTTGAGACAAAAGTTGACCGAAGCTAGTCAAATCGCATATCAAAGTAAACCGCTCGAGCTCCTGAGCACGAATCCGACAACAAAAAGTTTCAAAAGCTTAAGCAGAAAGCTACAGTAACCAAAACGCGTCGAAAACTGGAAACGACACGCTTGCTTCGGGCTTAATAACTCGCTTGTCTGACGTCGCTGGGTTGAGTTCGACACATCGACGGGTAGCCCTCGGACTACTCTCGCGAACTGTGACGTCGAAATAATAACAAGTTTTAAAAATTGCGCGCTACAGTATCCCGAAGTAATGTCCGCGAAAAGTCAAAACTTCGTCGAACC
Organism: Linhomoeus sp. GSCO2_2; assembly: GCA_030248115.1. Taxonomy (NCBI): domain Eukaryota; kingdom Metazoa; phylum Nematoda; class Chromadorea; order Monhysterida; family Linhomoeidae; genus Linhomoeus; species Linhomoeus sp. GSCO2_2. The sequence goes on along the minus strand of JASAMZ010001768.1, from coordinate 7,085 downwards.
TAGTCGACTCGCATATCAAAATGAAGCGCTCGACCTCCTGACAAGAATCCGACAACAAAAAGTTTCAAAAGGTCAATGAGAGGGCTTCTGTAACCAAAACGCGATGAAAACTGCAGATTTTGGTTTGTTATATCTTGGCACTCGTGCGTTGTAGAGCGGCGGTCTTGACATCGCTGAAGAGCTCACTGCAAGCCAACATCAAATCATGCTCGCAATTAACCTGTAGTTTTGCGTTAGATTCCAGTGTGTTTTTTTTAAATTTAGTCTGAAAAGGTGATTTTCTTGGTGCAAAGAATTAAACCCGAGCGATACCAATGTTGCGTAGCAAGACCACTCCAAAAGGTGTAGTCGCGAGGAGAGTCAAAGACGCTGCACGAAACCGGAAAGGGCCTTGCTACAATCTCAGTAAAAATTGAAAGCTCAAAACCACTCCGTTTTTTTAAAGAGACTTGTTCCGCATCTAAGCCCATCCACTTATAAGCCCATGGGCTTATACGTGGTTTTGGCACTTGGGTCAAGTAAAACTAGCGTATAAGCGGAAAAATCCGTTACGTACATACTCGTTTAGATACCTCTGAATGACGGTCCAGCCTCCTCCATCGCTAGTCATGTCGCAGTAGACCTCTCCAACTGGCCACTTCCAGTGTCGACTGAATAGACGCCATCTGCTGTGAAGCCGCTGTTGAATAGCTCTGCGCAATTGCTGGCCACTCCATTTTGCATCATCGGACACTTGGCTGGAATAGCTACGGTACGTCGACCTTTAGCGCTGCGCGCACTGCACATGAATATCAATGGTGTCACGATGGGCCACAACACTAACAGTGTCTGCCTCAAGGCTGTGGTGCACTCCGCGCAAGTTATCTTTGCATTTAATTTTGCACTGAGTACGTCATACGACATTGGACGTAGGTATGTACCTGCCAGCGCGATCCCAAGCAGTGATAGAACGGCGCAAGAAAGTAGGGTGGCAGCTGCAGCCATCATGACACCGTTTCTACAACTTCAGTGGAACTTTAATCCAGGGTGGCCAATAGAAACTCAAACTAGTTACAGTTTCAGTTTCAGTTACAATCAGTTAACTGAAACAGAAACTGAATCGAAACTGGCGCGGATGCCATAACTGAAGCTGGAACTGAAACTGAAAGTCACAGTTTAGTTTCTGACAGTTATGTAAGGTTAAGATTTTGCAGAATCTTGGTGTATACTCATAAAATAGTGACCAAATGATTCGACTAAAGTTGACGCTCTATTCATATCAGCATCATATCATTCGTCTAAAGCACCAGAGGACTACCGAAAGTTCTAAATTGATTTTCCATCCGCAAAATATCAACACTCAAGCGTAGATTTAAACTGGCGACATTCTAGGCCTTCAATAACTAAAACTCGGCCAGCGTCATGATTTTAACTGAAACTGAAACTCGGCCAATATCATAATTTTAACTGAAACTGAAACTAAAATGAGTTTCTATCGGTCACCCTGCTTTGATCGTCCTTCTTCTGTGTGTAGCGAGTCGCTGCTAGGGACTACGTTTAAACTGGCTCAAAACTGGCGCAGGCTACATAGCCGACTTGGTGTCAGCGTTTCATACAACAATTCATTTTAATTGTTGTATAGTATAGTAGGTATAGTATTTCCGAGAATTTTACATTGTTGTGTAGTATAGTATTGTATAACCCTCCGAAATGAATTGTTGTATAGTATAGTCTGGTATGGCCTCTGGAATTTCAATTGTTGTATTGTACAACAATATGAATTGTTGTACGGCCAATTGGAAATGGCTGAATAATGTAACCTGAGTGTAAGATTTCAGACGCAAAAATTAAGCATAGCCCTACAATTCAGTACAAAATCACCTCCAATCGAGCCAAATCTCCACAGAAACACAGGATTTGTGACCATACTATACTTGAGTTTTTGAAGCCGTCTATGCGTCATTTTGATGCATACAACTCCGCAATTTTTTTCAACATTGCATTGTTGCATTATTGTACAACAAATGCCCAAGGAATTGTTGTATAGTATAGTACTAGTGCCTTTAGCCCGTAGGTGATTGTCCATAGTCGAAAGTGGACTGTCATTAGCCAATCTTCGATTGTTAAAAATGCAGTGACCCATGGTGTGCCACCACTGGTCGCGAGATGCAGAGACCCATGATGCACCACCACTGGTCGCAAGATGCAGAGACCCACAACGCACAACTCCTGATCGCAAGATGCTGAGACCCATGATGCACCACCACTGGTCACAAGATGGACCCATGACGCACCACCACTGGTCGCAAGATGCAGAGACCCATGACACGCCACCACTGGTCGTAAGATGCAGAGACCCATGACACACCACCACTGGTCGCAAGACGCCGAGACCCATGGCATGTCACCACTGGTCACAAGTCTCAGACCCACAGGTCGTAAGATGCATTGACCCATGGTGCACCACCATAGATATTTGCGATAGCCCATAGACAATTTGAGACTGTCCCCCTGCCAGTGCCTGTGTTTACTTACACTACTGATGTGCCTGTGAGTATTCATCAAAGGTGTTTGAATATAGCCATAGAAGTTGGGCATTAGCCATGACGATGTTAGATCGTGCCCCTGCCAGTGCCTACAATTAGCACTGTGCCACTTCACATGCCTGTAAATACACGTCAGTGTCTCACAGCGACAACTCTGTAGTGAATCGTGGCACGACAGTGCAAAAGTTCCGCGAAAATCACGCTCAGGCAGTCTTTAGTGCTCAGAATGCACTGTGCAGCCGACATTTTCATGATTTTCATGGAATTTAGACATCGGCCAAAGTCCACAATAGGACGTTTTGATCCTCGGTTGATGGCGGTTCTTTTGACGTATAGGTCATCGCGATCCGTCAATGCTGTCAAGAGTTATCGTGTTAACAGACAAACAAACAGACAAACACACTCTACGCCGCTTAGTATATAGGATGCTATACTATAACATACTATACAACTATGCAACAATGCATTGTGGTATTGTATGAAACGCTGCTTGGCGTCAGCTAGTGGGCGTCTGTTTTGGACACACTCTTCCACTCAGATATTCCATGTCTTTCTCAGATTCTGCTTTCGCTGCACCTTCTCAATTATAACTTGAATGCGCTCAACCGAGGATTGTCAACTGAACTGACTTCTTCTTGTTTGAAGCTGACACTCTCACTGCTGCTGCTGGTGTCAATCATGATGTGACGTTCTTCACTGCGCGGTTAAGACAGCACAGAGATTATTTCACCAGACGTTTCGCCGACAACGCCGTCGGCATTTTCAATGGCACTACCCTGAAGCAGAACACTGGCGGCAGTATGTCACAGAACAACGACACTACTTAAGCATGGGCGCTATCACACTCCACGCGCGGCTTACGTCAGTTGACCCTACATTCCCATTCACCAGTCTGTCGCGATTGGCCAGAATGAGAGCAGCTTCACTGATCTGCAACTTCTTGTAGTCAGACTGACGCGCTCTGATTTTGACGTTATCTTTCACGAACGCGTGACCACTTTCCACACAGTGGGCGGCCATCGCCGTCCCTTCTTTGTTTCTGAGTGTCGGCAGATCCAGGGTACAGGCGTGCGCATGCTCGCCCACCCGCTTGCTGATGCGACGCGTCGTCATGCCCATGTAGGCACGGTCGCAGTTGTCACAGGGGATCTCGTACACCACGCTACGAGGCTCCTCTTTGGGCTCGTCGAGTTTCTTGTAGAGAAGTCCCCCTAGCGTGGGTCCCTTTCTGAAGCGCACTTTGAGCCCTTGCGACTGTAAATAGCACTGCAGCTTCTTGGCGAGCAGGCGACCGCAGAACGGCAGAATGACTGTAGGGCCTTTGTCTGTAGGTAACTTTGGGCCCAGTTGCCTGGACTCAAACAGCAATCCTCTGACGAGCCGTCGATCGTAGCCATTGTTGGTCAGCCCTTCAGCAACGAGCGCTAACTCCCTCTTGAGAGACTCCTCGGTGTTGCAGTACCTCAATGCTCTGTGGCGCTGGCTGTTGATGACAGACACCAGAAACGATCTCGGAACGCATGCAGCTGGATGTAAGTACCTCAGACAGTGGGTGGGCTTCCTCCAAACAGAGGTGGAAACCACTCCCTCTTGGCCCAATTGGATGTGTAGATCCAGAAAAGGTAGAGCTCCATTCTCAGCTGTTTCAGAGGTGAATTGCAGTTTGCCAGTCTTGTCAAACCGGTTCATGTGTTGAGTGAATCGGTTGACAACACTGGCGTCCTCTGACTCGAACAGGCAGAAGCAGTCGTCGATGTACCTGGTGTATAAGAACGGTTTGTATTGCCTGGGGCAGTACCGCAGGCGTTCCTTCTCCACAAAATCCATGAAAAGTTCCGCGACAGCGACTGAAATGGGACTGCCCATGGGTAGACCCTGTTGCTGAGCGTATTTCGCGCCATTGAACTGCAAGTAGTTGCAGTTCAGGACCACTCTGAAGATGTCGATCAGTTGGTCGATGGGAGTGTCTCTGAAGATGCTGGAACTTTGTCTCCAGCTCTGCTCAGTTGTCTTGAGTATTCTCGGCAATTGTCTCAAGAAGACGTCGACGTCCACGTTGTCGTACAAGGCAACAACGTCAAGACTGGCCATGACAATACTCTGTCGATTGGACATGTCCAGTTCTTTCAGTTGTTGCACGAAGCTGGCTCCCGAGTGGCATCTGTGGGCAATTCGCGCGACAGCCGGTTTCAGCAGCAAGTCCAGCTTTTTCGCCACCTGGTAGCTAGGGCTGGATGGTCCAGGGATGATGACTCGCATGGGTTTGTCAGGTTTGTGCAGTTTCAGAAGTCCGTATGGTCGCGGTAGGCTGCAGCGGTCCGCCGACACTCAGAAACAAAGAAGGAACGGCGATGGCCGCCCACTGTGTGGAAAGTGGTCACGCGTTCGTGAAAGATAACGTCAAAATCAGAGCGCGTCAGTCTGACTACAAGAAGTTGCAGATCAGTGAAGCTGCTCTCATTCTGGCCAATCGCGACAGACTGGTGAATGGGAATGTAGGGTCAACTGACGTAAGCCGCGCGTGGAGTGTGATAGCGCCCATGCTTAAGTAGTGTCGTTGTTCTGTGACATACTGCCGCCAGTGTTCTGCTTCAGGGCAGTGCCATTGAAAATGCCGACGGCGTTGTCGGCGAAACGTCTGGTGAAATAATCTCTGTGCTGTCTTAACCGCGCAGTGAAGAACGTCACATCATGAACTGACTTCAGAGCAGCGCTACCATACATACGGTACATACCCGATTGACGTCGGCTCGTGGGCGTCTGTTTTGCAATGGCTGTCCCACTTAGATATTCTACTGAGCTCTCGAATTTTGCTTCAGCTGTTTTCTCAATTACGGCCTAATTAGTGTACTCAACTGCAGATGTACTTTGTAGCTGACTAGCTATCCACCCACTTAGATATGCAAATGAGCCCTCGGATTTTGCATCCGCTTGCTAAATGCAAGTATTATCACCTATCAGTATCACATATCACCTCGCAACCATTTTGATGCAAGTGTGAACGAAAGCCATTTGGTTTTGTCGATACTAGCCCAGTCGGAATCTACAGACTGTATGTACATCACTTGCAATTTGCTGTACTTACGTGCATTCATGACACACTGTTGACGCTCGAATTAAACTGATTCAACGGTTCACCCACCAGTCGCGTTCGCTTGCCGATCACTTTCCCAAAATACCATAGAGTGGCGCATGGGTGCTAGGCGGACGTGCAATGTGCGCCACTGCACCTATCATGGTTGGCGCGGCAGCGCCAAACCATAATTATGTTCCATCCAGGCCGCGCGCACCTTTTCCCATCGTCACGATGTTTGTTTCTCGGGCTGTACTAAACGGAAGTGGATGAAATTTGACACACTAAAGGATTTTATCATAAATAGATTAAATTCCAAATTTGGTGAAAATCGGTGCAGTGTAGCAAAAGTTACAGGCGCAAAAAGAATCGCGGCGCGTTTCTTGTCCCACGGGCGGGGGGTGAATTCTTCTCCGTCTCCTTCTTCTCCTCCTCCTCCTCCTCCTCCTTCACGTCACGCTCTAACGTTCATCAATCAGGATCTCGTCCAGTCGCCTTCCATTCTTCCCACCGATGGTTGCGCGCGTATAACACCAACCCCCGAAGTGCCCCCGCTTGTTCAGGTGTAGTCGCGAGGAGAGTCAAAGACGCTGCACGAAACCGGAAAGGGCCTTGCTACAATCTCAGTAAAAATTGAAAGCTCAAAACCACTCCGTTTTTTTAAAGAGACTTGTTCCGCATCTAAGCCCATCCACTTATAAGCCCATGGGCTTATATGTTGTTTTGGCTGCCACATATAAGCCCATGGGCTAATACGTGGTGTCCAAACTTTGTCGGGAACGTAGCCAGTATTTAACGAATTTTGCTGCCCATTATTGCTAAAATAGTGAGAAATGAGCTACAAATGGCAGTAAAACTGTCAGCCATCAGGTTTATTAACTACTCGTTAACGTATAAGCCTCAAACAAATAAGTACAACTGCATAATTCATGCCAATTTGTTGCTCTCATAAGGCAGACAAAGACACATACTGGCTGTCGACTGCCACTTATTAGCCCTGGGCTTATATGTGGCGCTAGTTTTACTCTGACCCAAGTGCCAAAACCACGTATAAGCCCATGGGCTTATAAGCGGAAAAATCCGTTACGTACATACTCGTTTAGATACCTCTGAATGACGGTCCAGCCTCCTCCATCGCTAGTCATGTCGCAGTAGACCTCTCCAACTGGCCACTTCCAGTGTCGACTGAATAGACGCCATCTGCTGTGAAGCCGCTGTTGAATAGCTCTGCGCAATTGCTGGCCACTCCATTTTGCATCATCGGACACTTGGCTGGAATAGCTACGGTACGTCGACCTTTAGCGCTGCGCGCACTGCACATGAATATCAATGGTGTCACGATGGGCCACAACACTAACAGTGTCTGCCTCAAGGCTGTGGTGCACTCCGCGCAAGTTATCTTTGCATTTAATTTTGCACTGAGTACGTCATACGACATTGGACGTAGGTATGTACCTGCCAGCGCGATCCCAAGCAGTGATAGAACG